>JAYMFT010169389.1:0-12262 GCA_038088735.1 Panulirus argus | reverse complement strand
ATATATAGGGACCTTAAGCCAAGTAGTTCAGTTTAGATCTAGCTGCCAAAATGGATACATATTCATACATTTCTCTGAGATGGCATCTAGAGGCTGCAAGCATCCAGCAGACGCATTTTGCCATGTCTGCGGCCAGTTTATCAAAACGAGTGAAAAATCACTCCGCGGCAGCATCTGCTAAGATGTGCGGGGCCTCCCTGGCTCACTCGGTGCACCTCAAAGAAGAATACAACAGTGTCAAGACCTTGCTAGACGCCATGAAGTATGATGAGTAACAGCTGGGAGATCATCGGAGACTTCAAAATAGTGGCATTCCTGATGGGTCTCCAAGGCGGTTTTACCAAGTTTCCCTGCTATCTTCCGCACTACCACAGGCGGAAATGGCCACAGCGGACCGAATTCTCTGCTGAGACGAACAACGTCAAGTGGGAGCCACTGGTGGACCTCCAGAAGGTGTTGTTGCCACCACTGCAAATAAAACTAGGCCTTATGAAACAATTGGTCACAGCTCTAGATAAGGAGTCTGCAGCCTTCAAGTACCTTCAAGACTTCCCTAAGCTGTCTGAGGCAAAGGTCAAAGCCGATGTCTTCCTGGAGTGCAAGGAATTCCCCAAGAAGCTCACTAGGAAGGAGAAAGCAGCTTGGTACAGCTTTATCGCAGTGGTTAGGGGCTTCCTGGGCAATCACAAGGCCGAAAACTATATGGAGCTGGTTGAGACTATGGTGAAGAACTACGGCAAAATGGGTTCAGGATGTCCCTCAAAGTCCATATCCTTGACGCTCATCTTGATTAATTGAAGGAGAACGTGGGAGCGTATTCGGAGGAGCAAGGCGAGCGCTTCCACCAGAAGATACTGGACTTTGAACACCGCTACCAAGGAACATATGACGAAAACATGATGGGAGGTTATATTTGGGATCTGATTGCGAAAGTGATTTACGGTACAATCGTAAATCTCGAAAAACTACTCACTTCTAAATCTTTTGTGATCACTTTTGTTTAACATTAGTGCAAATACATGTTGATTTTGATTCATATGTAGTTGTTTTTCTGACTATATGTGAATAGAAATGTGCAAATGCGCCCGTTGTCTAGTTTGAAATAGGTAAATTTCAGAATATCACTGTCCTGGTCACAGAAGCAAAGTCTGAAGGGAATGATAGCTTTTTTCTCGACTTTTTACGCATAAGCAATTAGGAAATAACACCACCCAGGAACGAAGATTGTGTTACACAATGTTATTATCATTGTCATTATCACTATTATTGTTATTATCTTCGTCGAGAAAATGTTTACTATACAGCGTGGTTGCACAAATATAAATACAACGGTTTGATCTTTGTTTTTGATATACCATGAGAGTTCTGTTGTCTATTGATCTTTTTTCAGCTTCTCATGGTAGGTCTTCGTTGTGTTACGATAGTAGACGGTCTTTTCTTTATTACTTTTTCTATGTAAACGAAGTATTGATGGAATGATAACATGGATAAATTTGATCAAATATCAAGTATTATTGTTTATCTTCTAACAAAGATTAGAAATGTAAAAGTTGTACCAGGCGTGTCTCTGAGCTTAGACCATATATAGATTAGTTGTGGAAAATGATATGTGGGAAAAGAAGAAAATGATGAAAAAACAGATGAAAAATAATTGAGAAATATTCATATTTTTAGCCCTAAGATATTCCAAGGCAGGGGAGAGGTACAGGGGGAATGAAAGGAAGACTGGAAGGGAGAGGAGATGGAGAGCTGCGGGACTGGGAAACACCCAAGAAATGTGAAGCAGCAGAAGCAATACAGAGAAAAAAATACAACTTAGTGGACGGGAGAAGTAAGAGAGGCAGTAAAGGGGAAGTAAGAAAGGCAGTAAAGGGAGAAATAATAGAGGCAGTAAAGGGAGAAGTAAGAGAGGCAGTAAGGGGAAAAGTAAGAGAGGCAGTAAAGAGAAAAGTAAAAGAGGCAATAAAGATAGATGTAAGAGAGGCAGTAAAGGGAGAAGTAAGAGAGGCAATAAAAGGAGAAGTAAGAGAGGCAATAAAGGAGAGATAAGGGAGGCAACAAAGGATGAAGTAAGGGAAGCAGCAAATGGTGAAGTAAGAGAGGGAGTAAAAGGTAAAGCAGACAAGCCAAGTATATAACTGAGGCGCAGAACATCAAATATCTTGGTTGAATTTTATAGTAGCGTGAGGAGAGGCAAGTCCAGTGACTTGAGCAGCAGACTGGGAAACGTGGAGAGATATAGGAGCGCATCTGGAGCAAGACCATTTGGGAACAGCGCCACAACTAAATGATTTACAGAAGCTTATAGGATGGAAAATTCGTATCTTTTTTACTATGTATGATGATGGCAAAATTCCAGCAGTATCACCAGACAAAATAGGCAGGAGATGGGGGGAATGATACAGAGGGTTGCACAATACTGAGGCCAATGACGAGGAAACTGTTGCAGTTAGTGGTAGTGAGGAGGAGGAGGAGGACGTTACTGATTTCATTATGAGGAATCAGGTAGAAGAACCAGGGAAAATGAGATACGGCAAATCACTTGGGTAAGAGGAAATAACAGGAAAACTTATTGCAGTCGACGCAGGGATTTTGGAAGAGGATATCTTAATCTTGTTAGATAGAACATGGAGAGTTGGGAAAACCCTAGAAGACTGTCATTAGTAATAATCTCCTTACATCTGGGTACAGCAGACCCTGGAATTTACAGTGATTGCCGTGAAATCTCGCTTATAAGCCACACGAATACGATATATGAAAAGAAAATGGACAGTCAGTAGACCCACTGGTAGGAGAACATTATAGACGCAGAGAAAACAGAAACGCCATCGATTTGACATTTACTTTAAAGACGTCAATTAAAAAGTCATGGGAATTTCTTAAGATTGTTTTTATTGCATTTATCGACTTGAAGAAGGCTTTGACTCAGTATAAGGACTAAGTTATGAGTGTGCAGTGAGGTAGATTAGAAATAACTCTGAGGAGTATTCATGATCCTTGTTCATGTAACATAGGAAGAGAACATGAAAAATGATATAGGGTTTGATGTTACTATTGGCTTGAAACAAGAATGTTTGATATTACCCTTGTTATTCATTTCATACATATTATTGCTGATGTTAAACTAGGATATTTCATACCACCCCTACTGTTTATCATATATACATGGACAGTGTTATATAGAAATGCAGAGAAGAGAGAATGAAAAAAGCTGTTGGAAATGATATGGTCTATGAGGATGATATAGCTTACTGGAGTGAATATAAAAGGGATTTGGAAGAGGAACTTCGTATTTGGTGTGATCGGTTCACATAAGCTAAAATGAACTTTATTGTGTCAGAAACAGAATATATGGAGAGCGGTAGAGGAAGATCTGAATTATATGAAAGAAGACAAGCCTTTGCTAAATATAGATGAATTTAATTAAGAGGGGAATACTTTTCTGAAAGGAGGATAAGAGATAAAATCTAAGAAAAATCATATATAGAAAAACTGTAAGATGTCCTTTCGTAACTTACACTGACAGCAAGAGCTAGACATTGACTTCCAAATATAAAAGTAGAAAAATACAGTCAGCTGAAATGAAAACAATGACCACAGAATTTGGAAACGCAAGAGAAATGTGATTAGAATAAAGAACTGAAGAATGAGGAATCTAATGCCAATGCAAGGGAATATAAAATCAACACACTGAAGGTGATTTGGTTATTTAACGAGAATGGAAGAGGGAAACGTTGTTTTGAGAAGATCGATTTGGAGATCTGATAGCACAAGAGCCGGAGGCAGACCAATGATGAGATGCAGGGATGGAGTTGAGGGCACGCTAACAGCCTGCCAACCATGTAAGATGTGAAGGAGACTGGCTGGGATGTTGGCCGGTAGATTGGAGTGAAGGAGGAGGCTGGCTCCACTGACAGGTTCAAGGCCTACCCTGGAAATGAAATATCTTTTTTCCTTTTATTGCTGAAGGCTCCAGTCACAGACGAAAGTTCACATCAAGGCCAGGCCTTAATTGAAACATAGAGGTTAATGGAAGGGAGAAATAAGAAACCAGGACACGAATTTCCTGATTTTGGAGGAAGTGAAACACCAATCTTTTAGAAAATGCCTGGTCATAGTTGCTGGGAAAGACATGAGAAGGGGGAGAGTTCCAATGCTTCGAGGTGTAGGGAAAGAAATGTTATCAGAACGACCCTCCCTTTCGTTTCCAACGGCCGCACAGTAATCATGTGACGCAGCAGCTTGCCGAGTATTGTATTGTCTAGCTGAAGGTGGGGTCACACAAGCAGCCAGCTCTCGGGAGCAAAAACCAAAGTGATAATTATAGAATAAGAAAAGTGAACCAACATTGTGGCGTAGGGCAAGTGGGTCAAGTTTTAAGGTTAGGCTTGGAGAGCTGATAAGACGGACCGCTTTCGACTCAACTCTGTCAAGTAAGGATACAGAGCCAGAATCAACCCAAATGTGCGAACAGTATTCCATACAAGGACGGATTGGTCATGTGTATAAACGGAGCAACTGTCTGCAAGGAAAGAGATTTCGACATCTAAACAGGACTCATAGATTCTTAGGGGTAAAGTTAGCTATTTCCGCGATGTAAGGTTTCCAGGATAAGACTGATGTCACAGAAATACCTACAATGTTCATTGTATCAAGAAGTGGAATCAGAGATCCGTCAAAGGAGAGAGGAAAGCTGTGAAGAATTTTCCATTGAGAGATAAGCAGAAACTGTGTCTTGGAGAGATTAAACAAAACCAGACTTCGATTATCCCACTGAGATGTCCTGTCCAATTCTGAGTTTATTGAGGAAGTTTTGTCGAGAGGAGATGCAGATCGGGTGAGAAAAGAAGGAGCAGAAATAAAGGATGCGGAGGAATGTAATGTTAAGTCGTCAGCTATAAAAAAAGAAAAAATAGTAAATAGTCGATAAAACGAAGAAAATATGTAGGAGACAGAACAGAACCTTGAGGGACACTAAGGTTGATGGAGAAAGGGGAAGAGGCTGATTCATCAACAACCACGGAGATAGATCGGCCACAGACGAAGCTAGATATGAGGGAGAAAAGTGAGGGAGGACAGTCAAAATAAGGGAGCTTAAAGATGATACCTCGATGCCACACCCATTCAAAAACTTTACATATGTCAAGGACAACAACAAAGTATCCCACAGAATCTTTCAGAGATGATGACCAGACAGCAGCAAGATAGGAAAGGATATCACCAGTGGTTCTCGCCTTACTGAAGCCATGCTAGTAATACCAGAGAAGACTGTGAGATTCGAGATATCTGAGGATATGAGAGTTGAGGAGGGATTCAAAGACTTCAGAAATATTAGAAGTCAAAGTCACAGGACGATAGTTAGGGAGTTTAGAGTGGTCACCATTATTAGGGATGGGATGTGCTAGTGCATGCTTCCAAGAATACCGAAAGTTCTTTTTCTAACAGAAACAGAACAAACGGGGCAAGCACAGATGCAGTTTTGGAGACATTCTTTCAGCACACGGGGATGGATGCCATCAGGACCATAATCCTTGCTTGTGTCCAGAGAGAGAAGCGATTTTCGGACAGTTCGGAAAAAGATTACAGGGAAGGGCATAGGATTAGTAAGAGAATCATCATGGGGTGAATTCATCCACCGTAGAGTTAATGAGAATTAAGGACCAAAGGGAGTTGCTTTGTCAACGGGAGAGACAGCTATTGTACCGTCAGGACGAAAAAGTGAGGGAAAGGTAGAGCGACAAATGATGTTATTGATGTATTTTGCTAAAGACCAGAAAGACCTATCAGCTGAAGAAGATGAGAGGCTATCGAACTTCCGTTGAATAAAGAACGCTTTGCCTTACGGATAACGTGGGTGGTTGCAGCGATTACGGGCAGTGATAAAAGCTGAATGGGAGTCAGAAGAAGAAGTTTATATGCTTGATCAGTTACCTTACTTGACAGAGATGAGTCGAAAGCGATCGAACTTATAAACTGTCCCAGGCTAATTTCTAAACTTGACCCCCTTGCCTTACGCCGCAATGTTGGTTTACTTTCCCTCTTTCGGTATTACTTTGGCTTTTGCTCCCGAGAGCTGGCTGCTTGTGTGCCCCCACCATTAGTTAGACCACGGAATACTCGGCAAGCTGCTGCGTCACATGACTGTTGTGTGGCCATAGGTAACTCAAGGGTGTGCCGTTTTGATAACTGCTTCTTTCCGTACACGTCGAAGCTTTGGAACTCTCTATCTTCTCATGTCTTTCCCAATAACTATGACCTGGCTCATTTCAAGAGATAGGTTTTTCACTTTCTCAAAAAATCATAAATACTTTCCCTGTCTTTTTTTTTCCCCTTTCTCAGTTCTCTCTATATTTCAATTAGGGCCCCGGCCTTGATGTAGACTTTTGTCCGTGGCTGGAAACTTCAACAACAACAAAAAAAAGAATAACCTCTGCTATGTGTCTGGCGGAGATAGAAGCATCGCCACATGAGTGGCAGTAATCTTCCCAAGTAAAGTCAGAAAAGAAAATTCACCAGTTGTTCCAGTCAGCTTCACTGAGGCACCATTATGTACGTTTAGAAGGGCTGCTGGATGGGGAGGTGCAATTAACACAGATACATTTACGAAAGCAAGGTCAGATAAGGCAACTGGGGGCGAGATTGTGTTGGTACAGCGCGAAGGATTAAAAGTGAAAAATAGACCCAGAGTATTAGGAGAGTGGTCACAGCAGTCAGGAATCTGGGTAGGGTAAATGATATATTGTTCTAGATAAATGAAAATGAAGGACTTGAGGACTTCAATCTCCCACCATTTGCGTGGGAGGAGTTCAACCATTCCCTATGGTGAACGTTTAAATCTCCTATTTAGAAAATCTTGGCTTTCGGATGGGAGGATGTCACGGCCGCATGCCAGGAGTTTAGAAAGTTGAGGAAAGTTATAAAATTTGCAGAATCAAGAGAAGGAAACAAAGGAAAACAGTGATAGTTGAGAGACAGATCTTATGCTCCTTTTGGCGGATGCTTTTTGCTGTATCTGAATCAGATTCCAAAAGAGAAGCTAGATGAAAACTAAAGTTATGAAATGAGGAAGCAAACGTATACATGAATGAGAAGGAAAGATATCACCATCAATAATCAAAATCATATATGGATTTAATCAGTGTCTACGGCTGAGAAAAAGAGGAGACGAGTAAACGAGGACCAATTTTAGAAAATAATTACAGCAGAGGAAATGTAATGTCGAAAGAGGCATGCTTGCCCCGGCGCTGGAAGAGGATTAGTAACATAAGGAAGGCGTTAACTAGGGAGGGAGAGAGAGAGAGAGAGAGAGAGAGAGAGAGAGGACATATAGAAAAAAGTAAACATTATTGCATAGGAGAACCTCATGATATATGACGAGGTTATCCAATGGAGAACATTAAAAGTCCCTAATCTACAAAAAAGAGAAAGCATGGTATAACAGACAGCTCCTTCCCGCCACCACCACCCCGGTATGTCATCTGGTAGGAGAGCAACCATTAAGGGATACCATAGACCACAGAGATAATAAATCACCATGGATATTTTTCTTACGGGAAGGGTGAATGGAGGCTAAATTCTAATGTAATTACAGCCGCCGGATACTTAAAGGAAAAACTTTAACAGTTCCTCAGCAGAGGGAA
The DNA here is from genome assembly GCA_038088735.1 of Panulirus argus. Lineage (NCBI taxonomy): Eukaryota > Metazoa > Arthropoda > Malacostraca > Decapoda > Palinuridae > Panulirus > Panulirus argus. Next base: position 4,622 of record JAYMFT010169389.1, on the reverse strand, counting down.
GAAAAGTTAAGATGGGTGTATGTTACGTTACATCCCCAAACAACCGAACCAGGAACAGTACATTTTCCATTTAGTGACAACCGATATCATCAAACAGTACTTACTGATCTGCATTTACAATGTCCTGACTTTCTTCGTTCTAACAATATCTGATGACAGTTTAATACAGAATAACGTAAAAGGATCTGTCGACCGCAGAAAGCAAGGAACAAAAGGAAAAAAAAAAAAAGGTGCATGCTTGAAAATAGAACGAAAGGGAAAGAAAAAAGAAAATGGCAGTAAGAAGAAGGTAGCATGTGGAGACAGCTTGAGAGGAGGAGGAGTGTGAGAGCGTGAGGAGCGTGCACGCCCGCTGCATGCTAGGGGCAAGTGGGCCATTGTTAATGGACTTGGGTTTACACAACCGTATGCGACGAAACCAGCCGCATTATCCCTGATGTTTGCTTTACACAGATCTCCTCGGGGTGAACTTCGCATATTGTCCTCTGCCACCTGCACGTCATTACTCCAGTCTCCAGGTTCTCTTTCTCATTTTTACTGATCACTTTTGCTGCTTTCTCTTCTACGTATTTCGGGATAATTGTAAACATAACCGTTCAAATGTTTTTCCTCCAATTTGCACTTCATCCTAAGTATTTTCTATAATTTCCTTTGCCGAATCGAAGATATCTGGCCAACGTAACTTCGTGTTTATAAACGTACATGACGACGTTGGGTTGTATATATGTATATTTTGCGAAACATCAAGGATTATGTAGTCTTTTATGGCACCATAAGATCTTAAATGTAGTAGTTCATGGTATCATAAGGTCATGTTTACAGTTTTGTATGACGTTTGAGGGTGGCAAGCACAACCTTGACATCCTAGGGTCACATACCCTACCTTGTGACATCAGTTGGTCATATACATTATTTTTTTGTTTCTTGACGTTAGAGGCTCCAGTCAAGGAAAAAAGTCCACCTCAAGGCAGGGCCTGCAGCGAGGTTAATGAGAGGGGAAATGAAGAAACAAGGGAAATTATTTACGAGTTTTGGAGAAAGTTAAAAACCTCTCCGTTAGAATGTGCCAGGCCATAGTTCTTGGGAAAGACATCAGAGGGTAGACTTCCAATGCTTTGAGGTATCAGAAAAGAAACAGTTATCAAAATGACACAGCAGCTTGCCGAGTATTACGTGGTCTAGTGGTGGGCTCAAACAAGCAAACCAGCTCTCGGAAGCAAAACCAAAGTAACAACTATACAAGAGGGAAAATGAACCAGCATTGCGGGGTAAGTTATCCTGGGAGAGATGATGGGTAGAACCGCTTTTGACTCAACGCTGTCAAGTAAGGTTGTAAAACTAGGACCAACCCAGATGTGATAGCAGTACTCCATACATGGACGGACCAATCCTTTGTATACATGGAAGAACTGTTCGGACATCTAAACAGGACACCCAATTTCTTAGAGGCAGACTTAGCTATTTCTGTAAAGTGGGGTTTCCAAGAAAGGATGCATGTTACAGCAATACCAAGTATGTTCATTGTGTCAAGAGGTGGGATTACAGAACAGTTAAAGGAAAGGGGAAATTTGTGAGGAATCTTCAATTGTGAAATGGGTAGAAACTGGGTCTTAGAGGCATTAAACCTTACCAGATTTCATCTACCGCACTAAGATATCCTGTCCGAGACGAGATGCAGAATGAGTGAGAGAATTAGGATGTAGAGGAATGCAGTGTCGGGTCGTCAGAACATAAGCGCATTTGGTTATTTGTAGAAGAAAGTAAATCGTTGATAAAAAGGATAAAAAGTGTAAGACACGACAGAACCTTGAAGGACACCACTGTCAATGGAGAGAGAGGGAGAGGCTAATCCATCAACATCCACTGAGATAGATCAACCAGAAAGAAAGCTAGATATGAGGGAGCAAAGTGAGGGTGGGAAGAAAAAAAGAGGAAAGCTTAGAGATGAGACCCCGATGCCACACCCTATCAAAAGCTTTGGATGTGTCAAGGACGACTACGTAGGATTCCCCAAAAATCTTTCAGGGATAATGACCAGACGTTGATAAGATGGGAAAGAATATCACCAATGGATCTTGCTTTACAGAAGCCATATTAGTGATCAGAGGGAAGACTGTGAGATTCAAGATTTCTGAGGGTATGGGAGCTGCAGAGGGATTCAAAGACTTTGGAAATTGTAAAGTCCAAGCAAAAGAACGATAGTTAGAGGGACTAAAACGGTCACCCTTCTTAAGGATGTAATGTACCAATGCAAGCCCCCAAGAAGAAGGAAAAGTTATGGGTTTTAAACAAAAACGTAGTAGACGAGCAAGCACAGGTGCAGTTTCAAAGGTGCACTCTTTCAGTACACGGGGTTGGATGCCATTAGGCCCAAAAGCCTTCTTTGTGTCCAGAGAGAAAAGCGCTTTCGAAATGTTCGAAAAGGGAATGCGAGGAGGGGCATAGGATTAGTAAAAGAATCATAAGGGGGTAAAGGACTGATAGAGTCATCTAAGGTAGAGTTAAAGGAGAAACGAGAGCCAAAGAGAGTTGCTTTCTCTCTTTATTTACGGGAGAGACAACTTTAGTACCGTCAGAACGGAGAAGTGAATGAGAGGTGCTGCGATAGAAGCTGTTAGCGATGCCCTTAGCTAAAGGGATGACAAGGATAGATTATCGAACTTCCTTTGAATAAAGAGAGCCTTTGCCTTACTGATAACGTATTTGCAATGATTATGGGCAACGATAATTGCTGATTAGAAAAAAGCGAAAGGAGAGTTTTTCTAAGCCTGATATGCCTGATCCCTTGTCTGCATGGCCTCAGAGGAGGAACGGTTGAACCATGGACTGGATGAAGAGGTCGTCTTGGAGTAAGAGGAGATAAATGCTTCCATTCCCGTAAGAATGACGTCTGTTATGCGTTTGGCGGAGACAGAAGCATCAACCCATGAGAGACAGTAATCTACCCAAGGAAGCCAGAAAAGAATCTTCATAAGTTACTCCTTTCATCTTTGTTGAGGTGCCAATATTAAAGTTTAAAATGGACTGTTGGAGGTGCCATTAGAATAGATACATTTATGAGACTGTGGTAAGGCGAACCAATTGGGAGCGAGATTGTGTAGCTACAGTGCGAAGGATTAAAGGTGAAAAGCAGATTTCGAATACTAAGAGAACTGTCACACCAGTCAGGAATATGGGTGGGATGGATGACAATTTGCTCTAGATCGCTGAGAATGGAGAGTGTAAGGGCTTCAGTACCCCATAATCTAGATGGGAGGATTTCAACCATTCCTATGATGAACGCTGAGATCCCCTAAGTAGATGATCTCGGCCTGCGGGTGAGAGGATGTCACAGACTCATGGCAAGAGTTTAAGTGGTAGAAGAAGCATATATAATTTGTAGAATTAAAAGAGCAAAAGGGGAATGAAGGGAAAATCGTGGTAGTTAGGAGGCAGATTTTGACTAGAGAACATCAAAGTTTAGGGACTCGAGGTTCTTGTGGCGTGCTACAGGTGTGATGATGTTAGAATAAGCGCGGACACCACCTTTGGATATAAGAAAGGGGCTATTGAGAAAATCATAAGACAATTGGCTCTCAGAGAGAAGTAAGATATTAGGAGAGGTACTAGACAGATGGTGTTCAACAGAGGAGAGGTTACTAAAGGGACCACGAATGTTGGTAAAGTGGATAGAAATAGAGAAAGGTCTATCGGAGTGGGAAAGGTCGTGAGAGGGGCCGGCAACACTACTGCTAGAGCCCCCTTCCCCTCTCATTAGCAGTAGAGTCAGGCGGAAACCCGGAGATTCTTAGCACCCCCATGATGCCGGGGACTAGGGGCCTTAGGTTTGTTGGATTTCCGCATGATTGCATTTAGAAATGAATGTACATCCAAAAGATGGATTGAAAACCTATGTAAAGAAAATAAATCAGGTTTAAGTAGGTGTATGGTGCTTGTAAGACGAAAATGGCAGGACTAGTCCTGTTTTGATGAAGCAAAAAGACCAGCAATCCTGACATGGAGAGCTTAAGATGGTTTCGGGAACCACTGGGTCAGGACGGTAGTACCACCCTGGGTGGAGGCTGTCAAGAGCATGGTACCTAAGGCGTTGCTCCAAAGGTAGGGGACGGGATATCTCTTGAGTTAGCTGGGATACTGGGAGGGGCCAGTACACCACCACCTGATCCCTCCCTCACACTAGCAGCAGAGTCACACAGGAAAACGTGGTCATAATGTCATAGTCACTTCCAAACCCTTTCTTGACATTATAGTCACATGCTAAATTATATATAACGTCAAAATCACATCAACAAAATTACATAATGCTTTAGCCACATTCGTATCTTCTGTGAGGAGACAAGAGTAACTTGATATGACCTTTAACGAAGTCACTTCCTCCTACAGAACGACCGGAACGCGCGATTGGAGAAGCAGGTCGTGGTGAACATCTTGGACGTGAACGACAACGCCCCACTCCTGCAGCCCTTCGACGGCGCCGTCCTGGAGAACAAGGACAGCACCCTCATCACCACCATCCAGGCTGTTGACAAGGACACCTCACCCAGGTTCAGAAAGGTGAGCCACCACAGCCACCTCCTCTCTCTCTCTCTCTCTCTCTCTCTCTCTCTCTCTCTCTCTCTCTC
>JAYMFT010169378.1:0-12262 GCA_038088735.1 Panulirus argus | reverse complement strand
TATATATATATATATATATATATATATATATATATATATATATATATATATATATATATGTGTGTGTGTGTGTATATCATACAAACATCCAGCAGCGAGGATGGAACCCGGGACCTTAACCAAGTCTATGCTTAATGCATCTGTGACACTGCTTTCAACTATTTTGATTGGTAAATCATTCCATATGTTAATAATCCTGTAGCTTCCCTCACTCGAGGTAAAACGTGTATGTGTTGGTTTTCAACCATTACTACTAGGGAAATCAAATGAATCTTATCTTTAAGTAGCTTGTTAGATCAAGATTATTGAAGCTTTAATTAATGATTTTGAATACCTGTGCTAGATCACCTCTTAGTCTTATCTTTTCTAAACTAAATAGATTTAATTCAGTTAGTCGGCTGTTACAAGATTTGTTTCTCAGGCCAGGAATCATTTTGGTAGCTTGAGTTTGTACTTTCTAGATTCTGTCTATGCTTTTCCTCAAGCAGGGTCGCAAAAACTGAACACAATAGTCAAGATGGGGACGCACCAGTTGTTGTAAACAGTGAGGATAATTTCCCGAGACTTAAATTTGAAAATCCTTCCTGCGAATCCAAGAATTTTGTTCGTCGTCTTCGCTGTTTCTATTCATTGCTTGCTCGGCTTTAGGTCTCCAGAGATGATCAGACCCAAGTCCTTTTCCTCATTGCTTTCTTGTAGCTCAGCAGGTGTCCTATTGTAGCTTGACATTTTATTTTGGCTACCGATGTGTAAGATTTTGCACTTATCAGTATTAGAATTCATTTGACACCTGTTTTTCCCGTCTGTCATTTTGTATATGGTGTTACGCACACGGATAACGTCACTCTAGACTCAAGGAATGAAATTTAACACCAGGAATAAAATTCCATAGTTTACAAGACATAAATTCACAATACAAGAAGAGTAACATATCACTCGGTCTCAGATATCTACGTTACTTTAATGCCCACATAAGTTTTCAAACCAAGGTCTCTTCCTTTACAAACTTCAAATATAAAGACATACTACTCTAACACAGTGACAATTCTAGACACATTACAATACACAGTGACACTCAATTAACAATAGGCAATAATAATACAACCGTAGTGGCGGGACGCGGCATCTCTCCGGTAGTGTTTGCGGCTTGTGGGGGCTCGTGGTGGTTCGGCTCGTTAGCAGGAATATCCTCTCTAGGTGGCTGATTGAAGGAAATCAGCTCTCGGTTCAATGCCCAATGATTTTACGGGAGGTATGTCCTATACAGAGTCAGTTCGGATTGGCTGGCTCCTTCCTGTCACGCCCATCACCTCATTTGTGATTGGAGAGAGTGACCACACAGTGTCAGTTCCGAATGGCTAACTTAGTCAGGACATGCCCCTCATCTTGACTGTGAGATCCTGGGAATGGAAGTAGAAGCTACAGCTCCTGTCCACAGCTGAGAACGGATTGATGGCTACCGGCGATTCTAGGAGTCACAACTGCGAGGAGTCGTGTGACTTGTTATGACCCGACAACCGCAAGGCCGACTGAACCCCTTGTTGGTTAGGGTAACCACGGTCCAACTGGCTGTTATGGTTACTTAGAGGCTCACTACAGACCACAATTGTGTGCGATCCCTGATTGGGAGAGAATACATCTAACAAACAAAGAAAGATAATATACGAATGATGCGAACACAGGTTCGTATCGTTCGGTAACACCCCCACCCTTAAGGGAAAAAATTCCTTTAGGGGGAATTTTCTTACTTTAAGAGCGGATAAACAATCTGCAGTGACATTGTCTTTGCTAGCGACATAATGGATTTCTAGGGTATATTCCTGAAGGAACAGAGCCCATCTAGTTAACCTCTGATTTTTATCCCGAAACTTATTGACATATTTAAGGGGTTGGTGGTCAGTATACAAAATGATAGGATTGCCTGAAGGGTACAAGTATACATGAAAGTGTTGTAATGCAAGAATCAAAGACACAAGCTCCTTCTCAATGGTTCTTTTGAGCTTGTTTAAATTTCTTACTAAAATAACTTACTGGATGCTCAATCTTCTCATCGTCCTCTTGCAGAAGGACAGCACCAGCTTCTACATCAGTGGCATCTATAGCTAATTTGAATGGTTTGTTAAAATCAGGAGCCTATAAGATGGAGCTACTACACAGTATGTCTCTTAACTGATGGAAGGCTGTCTCACACTGCTCGTTCCAAACATATTTTACATCCTTCTTCAATAGATCTGTGAGGGGAGTAGCAACGGTGGCAAAGTTAACAATAAACATCCGGTAGTATCCTATCATGGCCATAAAACGTCTGAGTTCTTTTCTAGATCGAGGGGTACCTATCTGGGATAAAGCCTGGACCTTTACGGTCGGTGGAGCTAATTCACGTTAGCCGATCACATAACCCAAATACTGTGCCTTAGCTTTTACAAATTCATATTTGTCCCACTTGAGAACAAGGTTAGCTTTACCCAAAACAGTCAAAAGGTTATCAGGTCTTTGTATATATTTGTCCCAACTCTGACTATATATTACAATATCATCCAAGTACACTACACAAACAGGCAAGTCCTTGATGAGAATGTCCATAAATCGCTGAAAGGTGGCAGGGGTATTTTTCATGCCAAAAGGCATCACTTTACTCTTATATGTTTGTCCTAACACCACGAAAGCACTGATGTCATGTGCTCTCTCAGTCAATTTGATCTGCCAGTACTCTTTCTTGAGGTCGAGTTTTGTCAGATAGCGAGCACCGTCAACTTGATCTATGCAATCCTCCACGCTTGGTAGGGGGTAACTGTCGGTCCTCGTTACCTTGTTAACCCGGCGGTAGTCAATACAGAACCGATAGGTCCCGTCGGGCTTGGGCAAAAGGGTTACGGGCGAACTCCACTCTGATTGCCATAGTTCGATCAAATAGTGCTCCAACATGTAGCGTAGTTCCTGACGAAGGATGTTGGCCCGTTGTGGACTTAACTGGTAAGGAGCTTGCTTAATAGGCTGGGCATCTCCTACGTCTACATCAAGGCCTGTCGGTGAGGTCTGTCCAGGGGCGCTTCGATAAACCTTTGGGTGTTTTGACAGTAGGGCAGCTATCTCCACCCGTTGCTCCTCAGTCAGGTGCGAGAGCTTTGCCTCCCCTTCTTTGTCCACACCGCCGCCAGGCCCCCAGGTCTCCACGACTACCATATCTGGACCGTCGTCCTCCTCACACACAGCTCCGGTTGGACGTTCTACCCGGAAAACTGGTACACTCTGCTTGACAGGGGTAGAATCACGATTGATATGACATAATCTCTGGCTTCTGCGCCTGTCAGGAGTCGAGACAAGGTAATTCAAGTCTCCTACCCTCTTAATTATGGCGTATGGACCCTGAAAACGGGCTGCCAGTGGTTGTCCTGGTTGGGTTAATAGCAGTAACACCTCGTCCCCCATCTCAAAACTCCTCAATCGAGAGCGTTTGTCATACCAGCTTTTCATTCGTGCCTGGGTCTCTGTTAGATTCGCCCGAGCTGCTTCCCAACATTTCTGTCGTCTCTCCTTTAACTCGCTGACGGAGTTCAGCAGTCCATCATTCTCACTCTTGTTCAGCCATACATCTTTCAATATCGTAAGAGGTCCACGGACCTCGTGGGCAAACATCAGCTCGAAGGGGAAAACCCTAGAGACTCATTCGGCACTTCTCTGGTTACAAACAAGAGAAAGAACAGTCACCTACCCCAGTCTTTAGTGTTGTCGACACAATACTTCTTCAGCATGGACTTTAGCGTGGAATGGTAACGTTCCGAGGCGCCTTGACTCTGAGGGTGGTAAGCGATAGAAGAAAACTTACCAATACCCAGCTCTTTCAGAGTCTGTTGAAAAGTCCTGGACATAAAATTGGACCCCTGATCAGATTACACCTCTCTAGGTAGTCCGAACTTTGTGAAGAAGCTGAGCAATTCCCGGACAACAGCTTCTGCTTTCATGCTTTTTAAGGGTATCACTTTGGGATATCTTGTGGCCATATCAATAATACTCAAAATGGAACAGTTGCCAGATGAGGTTTTTGGTAAGGGGCAATACAATGTCGACTACAACACGGTCAAACGGAGCTTCAAATGGGGGAATAGGAACTAAGGGAGCAGCCTTAAGCTTTTGATTAGGCTTCCCCATCACTTGACATGTACGACACGTCTTGACATACTGAACGACATCCCGGAGGACACCAGGCTAATACATTCCGCTACACCCTGTCTAGGGTCTTTCTCACCCCTAAGTGACCTGCGAAGCTCGAGTCATGTGCAAGCTTCAGAATCTCCCTTCTGTAGGGACGTGGCACCACGACCTGGTGGACTGTCTGCCACTCCTTGTTCCCTCCATTACAGGACACAGGACACCACTTCCTCATGAGCAATCCGTCCCGGATACAAAAACCGTCAGCAGATTCTTCAGCCGACTCAAACAGTTTCTTAAATTGTGGTTCGGTCCTCTGTAATCTCCTCAGATTTTGCTGAGACAAATCTTCAGCCTCATTCAATAATCCTTGTTCGGATTCCAAACCAGCAAAGAAGGTATCACACAGATCAACCTCCTCGGTTTCTATCTGAGGGGAAGCCTCCGTTCCAACTTCGGTCTCCTTAGGCACACGGCCTGTCTTACTAGCTGTTATGAACCTGGTAACAGCACACACTGGAAATAGCTCTGGTACCTCTTCCTCAAGTTGCTTTGTCTCCGTGGACTCCACCGGTCTCTCAGACAAGACCGGCACTGGAATCATTTTTCCTCCCGCCAGATCATTGCCCAACACAAAATCCACTCCTGAGACAGGCAATCTGTCCACGATACCCACATTAGCAGAGCCCGGAAGAGGTCCGTTTCCGCACTCACCTCAGCGAGGGAGACTGCCCTGAGATTCCACAGCCCGTCCAACAAGACTTGTTTCCCAGATTCTCCCACAGCCACTAGATCCTTCAACATCAGGGACTGCAGCGCACCAGAATACGAAGTACGTTGACCTCTCTTCTTACCCCACAGCTACTGACATAACCCTTAGACAGGAACGCATCGCAGTTCCCCCTAAACGGATCCTCGACTACAGCTTGACTGCCACTTTCACAGTCCCTATATTACTGAGTTAGCCTCCATTGCATCACCGGATGGTTCCAGGGTTGAGACAAGATTGACTGGCCTACTAATTGTAGTGTCCCTCGATTCCTTCAGCCTGCCATAACAATCCCTTGCCTGATGTCCAACCTTGCCACAGTGATAGCATGCCTTAAACATCTCGGAGTAGTTACTCTTACTCCTAGAAGCCCCCGGCAAGGAGGCAAATTCAGGCAGGGTTGTACCATGATCGGATTTTCCCTTGCCAAGAAAACCTTTTGAACCTCTGCCAAGCTTGCGATTGATCAAGAACTGATCAGCAAGTACCCCGGCCCTATCAACAGACTTCATCTCTCTGTCATAAAGATAATTCCGCACTTCAAGGGACACATTGTTCTCAAATTGCTCGTTTTGCACGCATCCACTGCATGAATAAATCCCTCAATTCACGTGAATGTTCTACATAAGTCTGGCCAGGTTTGACAAGAATAGTCCTAAACTTGTCTCTCTAAGCGTTTGACGTTAACTCATAAGCTCTTTACCACTTCATAATCAGTACACTAGTCACTAGTTAACGCGGCGTATACGGTCTGAGCTTTACCACTGAGAACAGGTTGTAATAAAATAGACCAAGACGTCTTAGGCCATTCACAAAACTTTGGTACAAAACTTGCGTGTCTCGTAACATCAAACTAGGGTAATGATCTTGACGCGGTCTGTCGTAGTCTCTTTTGTTCCAAAGTTAGTCTCATTTGTTCAGTCTGTGCGTTAAGTCTAATCTGTTCAAGCTTCTCTTCTTCCAGTTGAACCTGTGCATCAATCCTAGCAATCTCTAGTTCAAGCTTCAAACTTTCGGGACTGACATTGAAATCACTCTGATGTTGGGGAGGAACTAAAACTTCTGCTGACTTCGGTGGTGGGACGATGTCACTAACACTATTTTTAGCATCAGGCACGGTCCTTACAACTTACACACCGACTAATTCACTTACTACCAAAGCTTCCATCTCTACTTTATGAGCATTCTGGTCATACTCCAATCCTAGATTATCCGCAACAAGACTTACTCATAGACTGATAGAGATTGAATATCACTTGGAGATGGTTCAGATCGACAGAAACGTTCCACGTCAGTGTCACTGGTTAACGACATGATTACTTAACGATGGGAAGAGACTCCTTAAAAAGGCAAGAACTTAAAAAGGCAAGAACATCCTGGTATAAGGTCGCCAATTCTTTTTTTTTTTTGTTACGCACGCGTATAACGTCACTCTAGATTCAAGGAATAAAATCAACACCAGGAATAAAATTACTTAGTTCAAAAGAAATAAATTCACAATACAAGAAGAGTAGCACATCACTCGGGCTCAGTTATCTACGTTACTTTAATGCCCAGGTAAGTTTTCAAACCAAGGACACTTCCTTTACAAATTTCAAATATAAAAACATGCTCCTCTAATACGGTGACAATTCTAGAGACATATTACGATACACAGTGACACTCAATTAACAATAGGCAATAATAATAAAACCGTAGTTGTGGGACGCGGCATCTCTCCGGGAGTGGTTGCGGTTTGTGGGGGCTCGTGGCGGTTCGGCTCGTTAGCAGGGAAATTCTCTCTAGGTGACTGGTTGAAGGAAATCAGCTCTCGGATCAATGCCCGAGGGTTTTATGGGAGGTGTGTCCTATTCAGAGTCAGTTCGGATTAGCTGGCTCTTTCCTGTCACGCCCATCACCTCAGTTGTGATTGGAGAGAGTGACCACACAGTGTCAGTTCCGATTGGCTAACGTAGTCAGGACATGCCCCTCATCTTGACTGTGAGATCCTGGTAACGGAAGTAGAAGCCACAGGTCCTGTCTACAGCTGAGAACGGATTGATGGCTACCGGTGATTCTGGGAGTCACAACTGCGAGGAGTCGTGTGACTTGATATGACCCTACAACCGCAAGGCCAACTGGACTCCCTGCTGGTCAGGGTAACCACGGCCCAGTTGGCTGTCATGGTTACTGAGAGGCTCACTACAGACCACACTTGTGTGCGATCGTTGGTTGCTAGAGAAAACATTTAACAAACAAACAAAAAAATAATGTACGAATGATGAGAACACAGGGTCGTATCGTTCGTAACAATGTCAGTTTGAAGAGGCAGACGTCCAATTTCTGCTGTAGACTCATTTCCACCTGAGTAGCATCCGCGAATTTAGAAATCTCGCAGTCTGGCCTATTAATAATATCGTTAATATATATATGAGAAAAAGAACCGATCTCAAGACTGATCCCTGTGGCACACCACATAGTCCATCTAACCATTCTGAGGCTTGACCATTAATTGCAACTCATTTTTTACGGCCAGTCAGCCAATTTCATAGCCATCTAAGTACAACCCCATCTTACCGTGTGATCTAAATTTTGTTAGAAACCTTTAATGTGGAACTTTAATGCTTTTTGAAAATCTAAATGGATGACATCAACTACTTTATCGTTATCATACATGATGATAATTTCATGAAAAAAATGGAGCAGTTTTGTCACATGAGCGATTTCGTCGAATACCATGCTGAGAATCCTTTTATTAAGTGGTGGTCCTCTAAATGGTTTACAAACTTATCCCGAATGATGTTTTCCGTTAGTTTACCGACTACAGACGGTAAACTAATTGGATAATAATTCCCGGACAGAGATTTATTATCTTTTTTGAATGTCAGTGTTACGTTGGCAAATGCAATGAAACTAATCACTCAGCAACACAAGTTGTCCACTGTAATTCCTACCGTACAGCGTAATAACGACTGGCGGCTCCGCCACCGGTCTTTGGTGCTAAAAGTTCACTTCAGGGAGCCTCATCTTGTCATTAAAATATGATATTAGTAGTATTGCAGACAGGCTGTCCGTGCGTTTGGGAGTCCTTACTCTAACGAACGACCACGTTCTTTAGGTCAGGTCAGCCCATACATGCACGGCTAGTAGCGGTGGACCGCGCCTGCTGGGTCAAGCACGCCCTGAGAACGTCCTTGGTACGGCTCACCTTTTCCGTTTCCACACAGCTAAGACTCTGTTCCCTACTGGGACCCGGGACTAGGATACATGTTAGCTTTATGCCCCCAAACCGGGCTTGGCAAGCCGATCTGGGACAGACTGGCCCAACACTGACCTCGTTTCTGATCTGCGTAATGTGGATGCCATGTGTTGTATTACTAAGGCAATTAGTTCCGTTTGTCTGTTTGATTACTTCACTAATTCCCACTTTCACTTTTTCACAATTTATTTTCATTGTCTTTAATTGTCACTTGCTCATTGTATTTTCTTAATTTAACACCGTGAATATAGACTTTTACTACTTACTGAATCCTATAGGGGACCTGCTATAGACGATGCTAGTCTCATGAGTTTAGCACTCTAACTCTTACAGTTAATTTACAGCCACAATATTGATACAAACTATGAAAGAACTAAAACTCTGCGTCACTTTTATTATTCCTACAATATAATATTTGCTCATTACTAGCTAAACGATCTTAAGAAAGTATCCTTACTCAGTATCTCTCGATACGAGTGTGAGGCGTGGGAGGACCATGTGCTATGATGACTTCTGACCCTGGCAACTAAGGCTGCGCTGTTTTTAACCCATCGACTCTCTCCTGTATTACAGCTCCTCTGTCGTTGAACTAAATCCTTACTTTCTAGTCATAATTTCCTAAATATGATACTGTCTATTACCCGTCGTATAGGGTTGGACAGACTTGACGACCATGTTTATCCTCTCATCTGTTCTCTCTTTTGCTTGGTTCCCAGCAACTCTCATGTTTACACAAGGAGTAGTAAGATAAGTTGGGCGTTCCAAGGAGAACTACTATGCTGGATTACATCCTGTTGTAACATCTCATTTACTCATTCATCTCCTGTCTGTTGTTGGGAGCGATGTAGTCTATAGACGGAAACATAAAGTGGGCGTGTAACAGGTTGTAGGAGTATGGAGTAAGAAATATAAGGAGTTATCCTAAAGGTTCCCATTTATTGCCACTGTATTCCTGAAAACATTCTGTCAGTCTACCAATTTAGAAGTATGTTAAGTTAATTCTACATTCACATCATCTTTAGTTATATAAATGGTGGGACTGTTCCTTTTAGATAATCTGAGCTGAATAGACTATATCTTCCCCATTTACCATTCCAACTTCTCTGATCGGTGCTTGGAATATGGAAAACTCAACTAGATACGTCCCTTTGGACAGGGGAAGGTTCTGTGTCAGTCTATTACCCAGGCAGAAGAACAGATTCCCATCACTCGTCTCATGGAGCGTCTGACTGAATTCTTAAACACATCTCAAGGGATTTTTCGTATGCGGTATTGTTATTTTATGAGTTTTACCTCCACTGCATTAAGCAATGGGCGCTTAGTACTATATCATTAATAAGAATACCTTTCAGTGTCTCAGGATGATGAAAATCTATCTGACTCGAGTCCCTAGGCACGTTTAATTCAGTAGGTGAAATTTACCCACGTATGCCGCTGGAGTACGAAAAACCTTGATATACCCATTTTCTCGTGGGCTATTGAGGGGTTATTAAAGAGAGATTTGTAGGGCAACTAAAGTATTGATGATTTTCCACATTAGTTAACATTGGTTCCTGACGTCCCTGAATAACTTTTGTTCATTCATGTGGCTTGTGTTCCACCTTATAACCTCGCAAAGTAGCGACACCCATTAGCTCATCTCTAAATTGTACCTGATCTACTAAGTAACATTCCAGTCTCATAGTTTTACCTAAGACTTTACAATTCTAATGATACTTTTCCTAATATCTTTAATGGCTGTCCGGACACTCCAGTTACACCACAAGTTCCTATGTCACATTCTTGTACCGATCCCTCTGGCAATCTCTAACCTCAGTCTAATCTAAACAAGCTGGTTTCTGCTCCAGTGTCTACGAGAACCTTTACTGTTATCCCACTAAGTTTGGCTAGAGTCAGTGGCCCTGTAGTCCCATTAACAACTAAGCTCTGACACTTGTCATTTGCACATTGATTTTTTTAAGATTAATTAGATTTTCTGAACTAAGGGAACTTAGCTGTCTGTTGTCAGTTGGTCGTGAGTTTAGTACTGTGTCGGTTGGGTTTGAGGCGGACTGGAAACTTCCTGTGAATTTGCCTGGGGTGATGATGACTGCCGAACGGTCGTAGTATTAGAGCATGCTTGAAGCTCTCTGCAGTCTCTCCTGTTATGGGTTGTTGTCTTATGATAGTAACAATATTTCTGGGAAGGCTGTGCCGTTAAACTTAAACAAAACATAAAAAAAAAAAAAAAAAGAGCAGATCTATAGTGTCCTGTGTGCTTGCAATAGTATCCCTGTGGTAGTGTTGACTTTTGGTTAGGTGACTGAGACACGTGCATGTGTGAATATGATGATCTGTTGGTCTCCTCTTGCTTAGGATGTCCTGTAAAATCTTGAGAGTGTGAGTAGGGTGAAAGACTACTTGGAACCCTTACATTATATTTCACAAATTTTGATATAACATTGTTTATAGCTATGACTGGGGTAGTCCTCCATATCTACACATAAAAGATGACAGTTCTGTAACTAGTTTTCACTGTCCATAATTTTGCATCTAGCCACCGGTAGGGCGCTAATAATCACCAAGGCTCGGGTGAGGAACCTAGACATTGATCTCAGTCTTACTGACCTTGCCACTGCCATAGCCCACTCATGACGCAGCCTGCACCGTCCATTCTAATTTCTGCCATTGACACTTTCATCTTCCTCGTCAATAGTATCTAACTTTAATATTTCTATAATCATTGCCAATACATTATCCCTCTTCTCACGCCTGGAGAATTCTCTCCAAAATTGCGTAAATTCTTCCCATTTCCTTTGCCCTTCCATGCTTACAGTCCATTAATCTTAGAGCTTCCTTAAGCAGATCACTGTCTGAGGGGGTCCTACCCTCGTCAAAGGCCGAGTTTTCTGTATATGAAACCCACAACTCTAGATCCTCGTGATCTCCCTCAAACTGACTATACGTAGAAAGTATCTTTATGTACTAACTCATGGACTACAGAGGAAGGTACATATGGAGTAAACATATTTCTAACTCTTGATATATAGTTTCATAAACCTTTACAGTTGAACAGTTTTACACCATAACATAATCGTAATGAGGAGTTTTCCTGGACGAGGAAGTGTGGACGTCGCCATGACCCTCAGTAGGATGTGGGCGTCGATGTCATCGTCAGGAACCAGTGGACATCCATGATGTTTTCAGGAGCAAAGTGACGCTGATGGTGTCATCAGGAGCAATGTGGCGTTGATGACGTCGTCAGGAGCAAAGCGGCGTCGTCCGTGACGTCACGGAGTTAGCGTGGGCGCGGTTCAGTGATGTAGTGATGAAGTGAAGCGTGACGAGGGGCGGTATGTTGCTCTCGCTCGAAGTTTACAACTTGACTTCACAACTGCTAGGTGTTGGTTGTTGTGAGCAGGTTCCTGGTACAACATTTCTACAACACAATGTCGGCCAGAGGAGGAACCTCAGCAAACACCAGCAGCGTTCCACAGAGATCCACCAGAATATCATAAATTCTTAAGTCACCCTCTGGAACAGTCGTATCCCGTCGCTACCGCCATGAATGTAATGCTTGTAGTCATGGCCGTGGGATATAAAGGAAAAGCCATCTTTTAGAAGAAATAGATTTCTCTTTAACAAGTTGGTAGAGCAAAGAACGACTTGCTCCAGCCCGAAGAGCTGGGGGCGGAAGGTCAGCCCCATGTGGACACCTACTCGAGACTGCTTGAGAGACTGGCCCATGACAACCCCTGTTAGGGCTCTGTAGAGGATTGGTGTCGAGAACATAGAGCGTCATCTGTGACCCGTTGTGGCAAGTCAGCAGACTTGAGGGTAAACGAGCTGGGGAAAAATGTTTGTCAAGAGGCACATGGTGGCTACAGTGCCCTACAGCCGTTCTGTTTTGGAGATCAGCGAGTCTCGTGATAAGCGAGTATGATGGCGCTTAGCTCACAGTAAACATTGCAAAGAGTGAAAAACATTCGTGAATAACGCTTTATGATATTTTGGAATGGTCTCCAGTGTAAGCTCGTTCTGCCTTGAGCGTAATGCAAGTCGTCCAAACTGCTGACTCTTGTCGCAGTTCCTTATCTATCGCAAGTCCACTAAGAGCGATATATATA
>JAYMFT010169367.1:0-12262 GCA_038088735.1 Panulirus argus | reverse complement strand
GCCCTAATTGAAATATAGAGAACTGCGAAAGGCTCAGTCCTCTGTTCTTAACGCTACCTCGCAAATGCGGGAAGTGGCAAATATGTATGGAAATTCATGTACACACGGAGAAAGACTGCGGTTGTCCAACAAACAAAGATTAGTGTAATTAACTACCCAACCCTCAGTTTTACGTTGTCTGGTCGTAACAAAATTTACTCTGATTACTCTTTCTACTCTGGCAAGAGAAGAGAAATTTGCTTCATCATGCATAATAGTTTATTCTTTACCGAAGATGTACCCTAACAGGAAAGGACTGCGTCTCGACCACTTTAGCCAACCTCTTACCTTGATGGACAAGGGCTTGTTAGGTTATTATTTACGGCTTTTCCAGAAATCCGGATGGTATAAGCTTGCTTAAAATTTGCCTCCAGCAATTTAAGATGATTGATAAACTGGGCAGCAGTGAAGTTTAGGATGAACATAGATGGTTTCACCGTCGTGTGCAAGGATCGCACGGTTGTGCTTAGGGGTTGATTTCATTATGTATTGCCAAGGGGACAGCCTAACCTATAGTGCAACTAGCTGAACCACAGGTACTCCATGCTTTGGTGCTGATTCATAACCAGGCTGAATTAACTGCATGAGATGTCGGTAAACAGTTGCCAGAATGCAATGCAAGGTACAGACTGCCATTAATTCTTAGACAGAATGACATATAGGCCACATGCTCAATCGCTAATTGAGCCATTAAGCCATTGAGCCATTTGCGAACTGTAACGTCGTTCTTAAGTGCTTAGAATAGTATATTAAGTGTTGAGGCATATTGGAATTGTGTCGCAAATTACGTGGCTCCGTTTCTTTTCCAGATTGACTGTCCATGGCTTTACGAATGGAACTGGAAGATCACTATGTATCGTGATAGATTATTGGAACTGAAAACATTATTCATGGTTTCGCATCATGAATAATCAGATACTGTGAGAGTGACTGTGCGATGGATGTTTACAATTTAGATAGGCAATATTGAATAAAAGGGGTACCGCACACACACACACACACACACACAAATTTCTTTTTAAGGGAAACTTTTGGCTTAAGATCGCTCCATCTACAAGAATCTTTCTTGGTAAAAGGAGCACAACCTTCTAAGTTTTACTGCATGGCCTAGTCCAAAAAAGATAAAAAGTTTAATTCACTAACATCCATTAAAAGCTTCATTAATTTTTTTACAGCATTTTAGATTTAAGAAAATCCATTCAATTGGTTGTGGATAGCCACTGTAGCCTCTGGATGATGGTACACGAATAAGCCTCATGTTTACTTCAAAAGGGAATTGATTTTGCATAACATTACCCTGAAAATTTTACAGCAAGGTTTTAACGAATCGTTCCGCTCGTAGCTGTATCTCCTTTAATGTTGTGATACAAAAAGACTTGACTACCCGACTTGATGAACTGGAGAGAGGTGTTATTTTGTCAATTAAAGCCATCTTACATCGCTCTTTATCAACTCGCAACATGTTACTCGAGAAGCGTAAGTTATTCATTGCTCTTGCTCCTGAAAATGAAGGTTCTAACTTTTATTAGTGGACAAAACAAAGTTGCAGAAGAACCAGTGATGACAAAAAGATATTTATTGCCCTAAATACCCCAAGGTACTCTGCTTGACATTCTTTTTTTTCAGAAGTTCGTGGAAAGAATATCACCCAGTTGGTGGGCTGACAACCCACTCCCAAATTCTCTCATTTAAGCAGTGTGAGACAAACCTCGTGAGATCTTGGTCAGCGCTATCCATGGCTTACCCCAGGAAATGCAAGCAAAGAAACATGGAAAGACATAGGTAGGTGGAAGCAAATAGTTTATGACTGGTTAAGAATAGGGTAAATGTGAATTTAGAGTGTTTGTCTGAAAGCTTAGTTAGGATAAGGTAGGTAAATGAGAAAGTAAGTGTGATTTCCGAGTCTACGTGAAAGCCTAGTCTTTTTTATGTTGCAGGCTCCAGTCACGGACAAAAGTCCAAATCAAGGCCGCCCCCTAATTGAAAAATAGAGAATTAAGAAACGGGAAGAAAAGACAGGGAAAGTATTCACGAATTTTTGAGAAAGTGAAAGACCTTTCTTTTGAAATAAGCTAGGTCATAGTTATTGGGAAAGACACTGAAGGGATGAAGGGACTTCACCAAAGACCCTGAGCTACTGAAACAAATGGGTTGACTGAATGTTAGTGTAAAGTTTTCTAAAGGATTATGTTCTCTTGTTTGCAGCAGCAGAGGGACTTATTAAAGAGCATCTCTTCATTTGCCATTATTCTTTTTTGATTAGCTAAATGGTGAGAACTGTGATATAATGATGAAATACTTCTTAAGACTGAAGACTGTCTTGTACTTAGAGAATTTCCCATAATTCCTGTCTTCTTCAAGAAACTTTAGATGGATTTGTCCTTATGAGAGATACGAAATAGTGGCTAAAGGCTGAAAGAGAGGAAGTAAATTTTTCAAATTTCAAATTCTTTTGTGGTGAATGAAGCGTTTTTGTTAGTGGTCCATCGTTTGTTGTGAGGTACCTGAAAAGTTGCCAAGAAATAATTTGCTTGATAGATATTTGTATCGTTTTCCCCTTAAGTAAGCAGATATGTGTGTGAAAAAAAAAAAAATATGATAAATACTGATGCAGTGATTGACATAGAATATCAGTGGAAAAACTCCTCTCAATTTTATGCATACCACAGAGGTTTAGCACAGAAATGTAACTTTACATATAAATCATATGAAGAAAAAGCGATTCCGCTACTTCCAAACAGAGGTATTGATTTACCCTTTTGTGATAACTTGTGCATATAGGAAGGGAATTTCATACTTGTACATCCTTAAATCTTAGCTTCTTTTTCTTTTGTCTCATTCAATGTCACATCACTTTGCTGGTACCACTCTTTCACTTTTGCGCTGTTATGAAAGTATCCCTTCCTGTTTTTTTCTTTTTCTTCCCTGGGTTAATTTCTCTTTTTATGCTGTAGTTGATGTTATCCTTCCTGACTGAAATAAGTGCTTAATACTAACGTAGGGAGATCGACTTAAGTGATTTGGACGATGAAGTCAAGTCTCTCCTTCTCTATCTCTTTTGACATAAACAAGGTTATAACAGATGTATGACTTTCTACCAAGGAGTAATGACTTATGTGAGAAACAGTACGGTTTTAGAGAAAGCAGCTTCATGTGTAACAAACTTCTCAGAGTTCAACGAGTTAGTGAGCTCTCTCTTGGAGAGATGGTGAAGGCTGGGTGGATTGTCTTTATCTGTACTGCCGCAAAGCATTTGAAATAATACCACTTGGGAGGCTGATTAACAAGCTGGATCAGTAGACAGGAATACTTGGAAACTCCTTTTTTGGATGAAAGATTTTCTTAGTGCAAGGGAAAAAAAGAGGATGCATGCCAGAAAAGCCTTCTGCAGATGAGTCGAGGTGACCAGCGGAGTGCCACAGGGTTCTGCTTTGGGACAATTACTCTTCTTGATCCATGTCAATTACTTGCCTGAAGGTATGTACTCCTACTTGGATATGTTTGCAGATGATGCAAAGGTCATGAAGGAAGTGGCAAGCGAGGAGAACTCCATGAACTTACAAAGGGACCTACACAGACTACAGAGTTGGTCAGATGCATAAATTCTGTCCGAGCAGAGGTAAAGTAATGAGGATGGAACAGAGTAAAAGAAGGCCTCAATATGGTATTACGTAGCAGGAAATAAGCTTCAGGAGTCTGTACGTGGAAAGTACTTGGAAGTACATCGTCCCTAACCTGCCGTCAGACCCACAGTAGGGGAATAGTTAAGGACACAAATTGTCCGCTGCTGGCAAATATTAGAATAGCTTTCAAGTATGTAAATAAGGAAATATTTAGAAAACTGTTCACATACTACATAAGGCCAAAACTAGATTATGCCTCTGAAGTTCGATCACCGTACCTGAGGAAGCACACAGAGATAAAGAGAAGGGTCCAGCGGAAGGCAACAAAGATGGTATCAGAATTAAGAGGGCTGAGTTAAGATAAAGGCTCGAAGCTTTGAATTTCTCAAATTGTAAGAAGAAAAAGTTAGGGGTGACCATATCACAACCTTTAAGTTTTTAAAACTGATTTATTGGCGTTGACAGAGAGCAGTTTTTTTGAGGGATGTAGGGATAGAACAACTGGAGAACATAACATACTATTAAGCAAAAAATAAAGATATGTAGACAAGTACTTTTATAATATAAGGGATGGATAACTAGAATAAAATTGGCGGAGGACCTTGTTAATGCTAGAAGCGGCCATGACTTTAAGAAGTTATGTGATTATAGAGAATGTCCAAATGATGGTGCCCCACGAGTGTAAAACTCCCTCACTGTATTGTATAATTCGATGTTAATTACACACACACACACACACACACCCAGCCGTCATTTACATAACAGAGGTATTTCCCTGGGTACATACAACGCAAATAAGACCCAGATAAGATTCTCCGTCAATGGTCTAATCGTAGTCGTAAGGTCAAGAGTTGCCAGCAAAAACCTCATCGACGGGATACAAATTCTTTACCAGACATATCGGTGCCAAGCAACATGTAGAGCCCTGCAGCAATAGGCATACCTACGTGGATTAGAAGACAGAAGGAGAAGAGGGGCGAGATAACAGACAGCAATGGGTTCAGAAATACGGGTCCTGAATACTACTAGGAAACGGAAAGAAGCCTCAACTCAACAAGAAACTTAAAGTTTAAAAAGATAAAGAGAGGTTATGCCTTCAGCAAGTTGGGCGAAGGACTATAACAAGTTAATTGAAGATGTGAATGCACTGATTCGAAACTTTTCATAACGTGTTATACAGAAGCGAGGGACCACGAGAGGCGGGACCCCCTACTATTGTGAAACACCCTCCCTCCCTTTTGGCACTAAAAAGGTAATTGCAAACATGCACGCACCATCAGAATACACATACCACACAAACGCAAGCACTACGGGGGAAGAAAAAAAATGAACGGGACGTTTTGATTAAAATCGATTCAGTTCAGTGCACTGTTTACCTTTCATCAGGTATGGCCGTTATGTAGAAACCATAGAACAGGAATGAACAGCAGCTAGGCACCAACTATAGAGACCCCTAGCTTCTCCTCTTGCTATCTGCTTGGCACATCCTTGTTACATGTCAAACTCTCCCTCTCGTAATTAAATCGTAGATGATTATGTCATAGTAGAATATAACCTGATCATATTCAAGAGAAACTTCACTTGTTTTTCCCTGCCTCTCGGGTCGCCTGTGTTATTGGCCTACACTCCTCTCAACAGTAGGGTAGCAAGGGGCGGGGTTTGTAAGGACATGTGGGCGGAGCTAACACAAAGCGTTGCCGAAGGTTCCATCGATAATATTTTCTCTTAGGCGCTAATATCATCACTCTTGGTGGTTATGAGGTAACATACCCATTGATATATAAGTGTCAATGTAAGTCGTAAGCAGCAGTATCGTACGAGTTAGGTGGTCATTTAAGTACTGAGTAATGAAGAACATTGCAACTTACCGCGCGTGCGCGTTGGCAATGTTACGGGGATGCCTCTTTACATGTGCTTTGCTGCCTTGTGTTGGTTGTCACAGAAGTGATTTGGTGCTTAGACTGAAGAGGTCGCTACACCGGACCACAGAGGACTTGTATCTCATAGTATTCTTCCAATCCTTCTTTTATGTAAAGGTTAGTTTGTATTAACTTTTCTTTCAAGGTTCTTCGTTAACTCAGAAGTCGTTACCATTACCTAATTATTGCTTTAATTTTGATATATCAGCTGATTGGTAAGGTTACTATGTAAGATCATTGCTAAGACTTCAAGTAGAATATGAAAAACAAATATTTCAGAACTGCTCTATGGTCTCTGTCACTTTTGATATAAGCTGTTGCAACGTTTCGTATCATTAACGAAGGTTCATACACCTGTTTTGCCAGATGTATAACAGTTTAGTTGTAATGTTATCTGCTGTGGGATAAACTACTAACAGAATAGCATTACATTCATGTTGGACTCGGGATTCATTCGTTAACTCCTGTTTAACATGTGTCAACGAAATATGCACGCTTTATGGGCCTACCTGATTGAATGATTTTCTCACTCTTGAATTTTCTAAAGTTGTTAATGAATAAAAACACTACAGTTGTGATAAGTAAGATGAATCGTACACTGAGTAGAGAAACAGAATAAGATTTAGTGAGGGAAAACAGAAGGTATGGGTGAGAGGGAACGGTGTGCTGGGTGGAAGGGTAGTTGGTGCTCTGAGAGATGAGATTGCAGCTGGAGTAGCGAGAAGCTGCTCTAGCTCGGAGAGATAGCAGTTGAAGTAGGTAGGTGTGGAGTGGTGAGGGACGAGAGATAGCAGTTAGCGTAGAAGAGAGATATTGTTTTGTGTAGCGAGGAGTTCGAGGTAGCTGGTGTAGTGAGGACCAAGAGTTAGCAGATATTATAGAGACGAGAGATAGCAGCTAGTGGAGCGAGGAGAACGAGTGAACAGTTAGTGTGGTTAGGAGTTAGAAACGACATTTAGTGGAGACTTTAGAAAGTTATTGGAGAGAGAGAGAGAGAGAGAGAGAGAGAGAGAGAGAGAGAGAGAGAGAGAGAGAGATAGGTAGGTAGGTAGGTAGAGAGAGAGAGAGAGAGGCAGAGAGAGAGAGATAGGTAGGCAGGTAGAGAGAGAGAGAGAGAGAGAGAGAGAGATAGGTAGGCAGAGAAAGAGAGAGAGGTAGGCAGGCAGAGAGAGAGAGAGAGAGACAGAGATAGGTAGGCAGAGAGAGAGAGAGAGAGAGTGAGCATGTGCTATATTGAGTAAGGAAGATCATGTAAAAAAGAATGACAGAAAAGATGCTGTTGCGAGAAAAAGTCGATCGTAATTGCTTCGTTGAGGAAAACGATATACCACTTGGTATGCAGATTGTAGTAGTAGTCGGTCGTATGCTAGGTTGGTAGTATACACTTTCAGGTTAAGTATAAGTGTTCTGGCATATGGGAACGGGGCACACGTAAGGGTAAATACCAGCGGTGTTGCCAAACGCTAGGGTGGTTGCCAGACAACCAGGTACAACTGGTAGTGGTTGCCAAACGCCGGAATGGTTGCCAGACTACCAGGTACAACAGGGAGAGGTTGCTAATCAGCCAAGTACAACTACAGTAAAGGTTGTCAAACACTAAGCAGGTTGCCCGGCTCTCAGGCGCAAGCATGAGAGAGGTTGTCAGACTTTAATAGTGAGGCTGCTAAATACTGGGGAGGTTTCCAAGCTCGCAGGTGGATCCATTAGAGAGGTTTTCATATGCTAGGGAGGCTGCCAAACGGTGGAGAGGTTGTCAGATACTGGTGAGGTTGCCAAACACTAAGGAGATGGTCAAACACGAGGGAAGCTGCCAAACAGTAGGGAGGCTGTCAAACACTAGGAAGGTTGTCAAACACTAGGGAGGCTACCAAACACTAGGGAGGCTGTCAAACACTATGGAGGTTGCCAAGCATCAGGGAGGCTGTCAAACACTAGGAAGGTTGTCAAATACTAGGGAAGCTGTCAAACATTGGGGAGGTTGTTAAACATTAGGAAAGTTGTCAAATACTAGGGAGGCTGTCAAACACTAGGAAGGTTGTTAAACACTAGGAAGGCTGTTAAACACTAGGAAAGTTGTCAAACACTTGGGAGGTGTCAAACACTTGGCAAGTTGTCAAACACTTGGGAGAAGCAGGCGAGCGGATGCAAGGCAACTCGTATCTTAAGTTCGTGACAACCTTTCCTTCCACAAGATATGAGGAGAGAGGAGAAGCAGCAAACGGGTCGCAAGTATCCAGCCCTAGTGGAAGGAGTGGTCCCCATCACCAGTCACAACTAATGCTTGTGTTGTTAGCATTGGTTGTGTTTATATGAATATAAGCAATAAGTGTGATGAAGTATGAAGATGATGGTGAAAATGCAAGTGAAGTGATTCAACCTTTCTTCATCTCTTCCTTCCTGGTCAGTCTGTAGCTAATTCTTGGATGTTTTGTGCCTCATCCCATCTCAGCGAACGTATGTCGTCTCTGTCCAGGGTTTTCCTGGGTGCTTTCCTGGCTCCATGTGGGCAAGGCGTGTGTCCCAGACGACATGCTCTATCGAGTCCTATATCGTCTCAAGACCTCAAGACTTTTTTGCTTTCCTTGAAGCTTGCCTTGCCCCAGGCCATCCCTGAGACAGGAAACCGTTTTAACATCACTCTCTCCAAAATCTCTGAAACTCTCCTCAAGTACCTCAGGCACCTTAGAATCCCATGACCCTTCTCTCTAGAGGATCACCAGTGCGGCTTTTTCAGTGCGAAGTCAGCTGGCGATCTCTCCAGAGTGATTCACCTCTGCTCCTTCTCCCTTAGGGATTTGAGTTGAACATTTCTCGTGGTCCGCTGCATCTCCGAAGTATTTGACCAAGTGCAGCGCAAGTCTTTGCTTTCTAATCTTCTTTCGTTTAGTTTCTTCTCCTTCTCCTTGTTCACCAAAGCGTAGCCTTTCTGTTTGGCCGATCCTGTCGGCGTCTCTCTTTCCTCTCTCCCTAAATCATCTTTTCTCGTCAACTTCCAACTCTGAGTACTCATACGCTGATGAATTTGCTTCACACACTTCAAGTGACTTTCCCTACCCTTCTCATTCTTACACTGTTCACATACCCGTAGTGAATATATTTCGTCTCTTGATTCGCACCTGTACAGCAACCCGGAATAAGGGAAGCTGTAACGTTTTAAAAGTGATAGTGTTATGAGGCAGTTTCTCTCTGTTTCATTCTGAGAGTCACAAGTTTCGCTCTGTTCAGTTTCAAGACACCAAAGTTCAACACGATGTCCTCCGTTATATCCTGAGAAACCCACGTAATCAACATCACAAAGTGTTTATCCCAAAAGCTGGGATAGTTGTATAAAAGTCCCGATAAATTTTCCTGTGAGCAGCGGTTTCTTATCAGCAGGCGTTGTATTCGCCTTGGTAATGGATTATTGCTCAACACCTGGGGTATTTTTCTCCTTTCGCCTCTCTCTTAGCGAGAATGGAATCAACAACCTCCCGTCTCATTAATTCTCCACGGGAACACCTCTTTCCGACCATCCCCTTTCTGTCCACCGCGATGTTGCTTTGTTCATGTAAGCTGTCTGCGTGTATCTCTGTCATCCAAAGCCTGGACTCCGAGGCTTGTGTTTGGTCGCTGCTTCCCATAACGAGTATATGTGGAGACCAGCCATACGTATGATACCTCCTCTCCTCGAACGGTGAATTCTCTCTCTTTCGTTTCTCCCTCTTCCTGTGAATCAGGTGTACAGTCGCATGTTTAGTTCTGATTACTTTCATCATTTGCCTTCTCTTACTTTTGTTTTTCTTTTCGCCCGAGATGGCCCTGAATGGAGGGAAGGTTTTTACCCATGCCATTTTGGTGTGATAGTAAGAGGAGTATATATGGAAGCGATATGGAGAGGGTGTGCTGAAATGGTTTGGACACATGGAGAGGATGAATGAAGAGGAGCCGGAATGATGGAGATTTTTCTGAGCGCTCGGGGTATGAACGTGCAGGAGGGTGTGAGGCGTTCATGGGATAGAGCGAATTGGAGCGATATGGTATACGGGGAACGACGTATTGTCAGTGGGCTGAACCAGGGCATGTGAGCGATTGGGAGGAACCATGGAAAGGTCTGTAGGGCTTGGTTGTGGATAGTGGACTTTGGTTTCGGTGCACCGTACATGACTGATTGTGAAGGATTGCGTCAAAATCTTTGTTTGTTCCCGGCGCTGCTTCGCTAATGCTGTAAACGGCGAACACACATACACATCCATATATATATATATATATATATATATATATATGTGTGTGTGTGTGTGTGTGTGTGTGATAGTGATGATAATAATGACAACTGGGGTGCGACGGAACTCCTTTTGCTTGTAGTTGCGATCAGTCGTTTCTGTGCATGTTCGTGTGAGTGAGATTTGAGCCACAAACCTTGACACACCTGACCAGTGCTGTGTCCAAACAAGTCAAGGTGTCTGTGGAAGGCGTTGTTCCCGAGACCACAGACGGAGCAAGACGAGCAAACATAACAAGATGTTTCCTCGGTCAACCATCACCTAAAAAACCTTAGGGCAGGATGCAACTATCTTTAGAATAGATTTGTATCTGAACTAACACAGCGAACCAGTATAGTAAGTGTTGTGAACAGCTGTGCTCAGAATAAACAGTTTTACAGTTCACGAATGAAAGCCATGTTATCATACATAATGAATCACCTCCTCAGGCTTTCATGTATTTAAAGATGATAATACTGTACTTTACGTACTAACTCGTTTCCCTCAAGTTTTCCTATAATCATAAAGGATGATTCGATATACACAATCTGTTCCCCAGACTCATATGCAGTTAAGAATGATAATACCACACACAGGTCCAGTTAAGAATTAACACACTGTATACCATGTCCTTTACAGCTTGCGTGTCGCCAGTTCTCCAGGTTGGACGCGAACACCACCGTTTGAACCCCTTTGGTCTTGCCCTTAAGGGTCTGGTTAAAGGCCAGGACCTCGTACCTAAGGGTCATATTGTTGTACTCAGGGGCCTTACCGTCGTACTCGAGAGGGTCGTATGTCGTTATTGGGGGTCGTCGAACCGTCGTACTCAGGGACTGAAGTATACAAACTCCTCTTTAGCTGGATCGTAGCCATTGTTTGGCTAGTTATATTTTTTCCCTTTCTTTCTGTCACATTTCGCCTCAGTAGATTAGGTCGGCAAGAGCTTTGGCTTCGTATGCCTCCTTTTCGATTCAAATTGATGATTTCCGTACATTGCAAGAGGGAATACCCTGCATGAAACACAATGCTGTCTTAGTAGCATGATAGGGGTGGCCACGTATTTAGAGAAGTCATGTTGATCAGCGGCAAACTGAAACAAAGGCAACTCATTTTGTTAAGAGTATGTTTCTAAGGGGAAGAATATTGCGTAAATATTGGCAGAAAATTCTTGTAAATAGAAAGGAAATTTAATGAAAGAGAACAAATTTTTTCTCTACTGCACCGTGCCTGGCTTGACATGAAGTAATCGCCTTGATATCCGTAGAGTTTAATTACGCGTATCATCATTAATGACTTCCAGCCACAGTAAGACCAGGACATAGGCATCTGTGGAAGATAAAGAAAGAAAACTGGAAAAGCGTTTGGGACGAAGGAATGTGCCATCACATACCCGGGGAACATCATGTGTCACGCGCGTTAGTTAACGCTGTTTGACTGGAGTGTTCATGGTTACGGGTGCACGACTGGCCTGCCACCTGTGGAATGTTGTCAGGCCCGGAACACGACTATCCTGCCACCTGTGGAATGTTGTCAGACAAGAGACTTATAACCTACCACTTGTGGAATGTTGTCAGACACAGAGCACGACAAACCTGTCACTTGCGAAGTGTTGTCAGTTTCCTGCCACGTGTGGAAAGTTGTCAGACGCGGAGTACGATACTTACCACCTGTGGAATGTTGTCAGACACGAAACACGTCATCTGCCGCCTTTGAAATGTTGTCAGGCAGGTGGCACGTCATCTACCACCTGTGGAATGTCTGACACATGACACATCATCTACCGCTTGTGGAATGTTGTCAGAGCACGACAAACCTGCCACTTTGTTAAATGTTGTCAGACTCCTACTTTGTTTGGAATGTTGTCAATCGCAGAGCAAATTTCATGGGGCATATCGCTTGCCACCTGTGGAATGTTGTCACACGCGGGATACGATACCTGCCATCTGTTGAATGTTGTCAGGCACGAGACAGAACACAGGTATCACCTGTTGTGTTGTTGTCAGACATTGGCCACAAGACACCTCTTTGGTAATGGCTGTCTATAATATGGTCGTAATATCTGTTACACTATGTTTGTTCCTAAGAAGTTATGTTGCATCCGGTACTCAATTTGCCTCTTTAACATTTTCTTGTATTTCTTACAGCTTATGGTGGGAGGTAATGGTGAAATTATTAATGAACATTTATCTGCAACGTTTGCTGTTGTTAACGTATAACTCATAATGATGGTTAATGCTGAAATGACCGACTGGACTCCTAGCGAACTGTTCCTTTCTGGTGCGAGATACTGTGATGGTGTCTCGGGGGACGATGATGCTTTTGGAGTTCCCGTGCCAACTGGCGACCTGAGTGGTAAGTCCTTGTGTTAACACAGCCTGTCAAGGGTCGTCATGTGTTAAGTGTGGACTCCTCCACAGGCTGGTTTACCGCCATATATATATAT
>JAYMFT010169356.1:0-12262 GCA_038088735.1 Panulirus argus | reverse complement strand
GGAATCTGAATAAGATTTTCAAAAGCAAATCATAAACCTGGTTCCCCGATGACGTCATTTTCGAAGGCAAAGGTACACCCCAATTTATGATTTGCTATTGAAAATCTTACCTAGATTCAGACAGCAAATCATATGTATGTATATATATATGTGTATGTTGATATGTATATATATGTACTGTGTACATGTGTATGTAGGGGATGGGTCTTTCTTCGTCTGTTTCCTGGCGCTACCTCGCTGACGCAGGGAACAGCGATCAAGTATAATAATAATAATAATAATAATAATAATAATAATAATAATAATAATAATAATAAATAATAACAATAATAATAATAATATATATTTCATAATTGGGCATCATTCCCAAGGTTAGTGAAGAAACAGGAATATAGAAAGAAAGACCACACTCACATCCATTCTCTAGCTGTCATGTGTAATGTACCAAAACCATAGCCCACTATCAACAACCACACCCTACAGACCTTCCCTTGGCATACTCTGGCTGCTTTGCACATCGACCCCTGTGTACCACATTGCACCAGTTCATCCTCCTGCATGTTCAGGCCCTAATCGCTCAAAAATTTTTCACTCCATCTTTCCATCTCCACCTTGGTTTCCCCCTTGTTTTTTTAACTCCTCCAATTCTGATTCACATATCCTCTTTTTCAAACACTTCTGACTTATTCTCTTCATATCTTCATGTTTCTAAACAATAAAGTCAGTGGGCTGAACAGGGCATATGAAACGACTGGGAGAAACTATACAAAGATCTGTGGGGCCTGATTGTGGATACAGGGCTCTGGTTTCAGTGCATTACATATGACAACTCAAGAATGGGTGTGAGCAAATGAGGCCATTTCTTCATCTGTTCCTAGCGCTACCTTGCTAACAAGAGAAATAGCAAACATGGAAGAAAGAAAGAAATTTTCATATATTTTCTATGTATATTTGCCATTTCTTGCATTAGCAAGGTAACACCATGAAGTGCCTCATTCGCTCACATCCACTCTCTAGCTGTTATGTAAAATGCACTGAAATCAGAGTCCCCTGTCCACCAACAAGCCCCTAAACCCTTCTCTGATTTCCCAAGTCTGGTTCAGTCCACTTACAAAAAGTCGACCCCTGTACACCACATCGCTCCAATGTTTTATCCCTTGCATATTTCATGCTCTACTGCATGTTTGGGCCCCAAAACTTCGAATCATCTTTTGCTCCATCCTTCTACCTCCCTCCTCCTTGGTTTTCCCATTTTCCTTATTCTTTCAACTTCTTACATTTCACAAAACCCTCTTAGTCATCCTCTCTTTATATCTAAATCATATCAGCACACCCTCTTCAGTTCTCTCAAAGACACATACTCCTATTACAACTCAACCTCTCTCTTACCCTATCTTTTCTTATCCAATCAACCCACATTACACCAAATATTGTCCTCAAACATTTTATTTCAAATTCATCCACCTTCTTCTGTGCTTTCTTTAATTATGACCACACCTTATACCCATACAATCCTATTGAATCTACTATACCACAAAAAGTACCCATCTTTGCCCTCACAAACAAGGATGTCTGTTTTCACACACATATCAATGTGCCCAGGGCCTTAGACCCCTTACCCATCCAATGGCTTACTTTAGCTTCCAATGTTCCATTCATTGCCATTTCCACTTTCAGGTATCTTAAAACATTACACTACCTCCGTGCTCACATTTCTCCATTCAAACTCACACTACAACTAACTTGTCTCTTTCCACTGTTAAACCAAATAACATTGCTTTTATGCATATTTTACTCTAAACTTTCTCCTTTCACACACTCTCCCAAACTTAGACACTAACTTCTGCAGTTTCTAACTTGAATATGCCACCAAGCTTGTTTTACTTCTACTAGCTAGAGGTAGACAAATCAGTGATGTGAGGAAATTATCAAGAGATAATCAAGAACATTAAGGCTAAAGCAGGGGTATGTCTTACCTTAGTGACTTCCAATCAATAAATGTCTAGATTTTTACCAATATAAATCTTAGCTTTCCCCTAATACTCAAAAGGTCAAAATGTAGTTTCTTCATCTACAAATAGAATATCCCATTTCATTTACAGGTCTCTGGCAAACTGCAATACTATGGAATCTTGTTACATGATCCATAAGGTCTGTAATAAAAAAAAAAAAAAAAAGAAAACTATGTATCTAATGTTTTAAAATCTATTGCTCCACAAGCTAAATACAGTCTCAGTGCACCACTCTCAAAATGCTCCTGACTGGACAACTGTAATCTACGATTTTTGAGAACATGGATTACAACCAAAAAGTATCATACTATTTTCTTTCACAACAGCAAAGACATTGTGTTCTATTATGGCAGACAGACTTTTCATCCATAACAGATATTCAGGCACTCATATCATATTAGTTGACTGAACTGAGGATGACTTTTATCTTAATAATATGAGGGACTCTGTACTCTGGAATTAAGCATATCTGTGACTTCACCTTTTTATTTAACTAAAGGTACTATGGCAACAGCAAACTTGCCAAGCATACGGAGGAGGAGGAGGAGGTTAACAGAGATAGAAGGACATTCCCTGATCCTGCATCCACTGGCATTAAACTGGATATATTAATTCAGCTTAATGATTTTAATTTTACTTCAGCCATCTCTAAATTATAACTTAGGTGCAAGTAACTAAGCCTATCTCATTACTCAAAACTCCCCAGCTTGTAGTTATTTGTGTAGTATCATCAGTGTTAAAGTCAAATGACATTAATCATTAACAATCTAATTATTTCTATAGCTATCATTTCTGGAATCACTCACTTTTCTTTCATGTCTTTGTATTTTAATCCTTTCACTGTGGAACACTTATGACCCAGCAGCACCACTTGTGGATTTTTAGAGAAAAAAATGTGTGATGACTACGGCAGTGAACAGAGTACTTATCCCTAATCAAAAAAAATTAAAAATCTTAGTTTGATCCATCTGTTCACATCATAAAGTTGCATATGTGTGCAATGTCTGCAAGTCAATGTTTCCAAACATATGAGTATGCTATTGTGTTTTTCTTTTTTATATTACTCCATGACAATAGTATTAGCTAGGGTTTTTGTTGG
This sequence comes from Panulirus argus, assembly GCA_038088735.1. Classification (NCBI taxonomy): domain Eukaryota; kingdom Metazoa; phylum Arthropoda; class Malacostraca; order Decapoda; family Palinuridae; genus Panulirus; species Panulirus argus. The sequence continues at coordinate 9,151 of JAYMFT010169356.1, read as the reverse complement.
CCCACATCAATATATAAAGATATCTATTCTGCATAAAATGAGTGAAATTTTGCATACAAATATCCATAAAACATATGATGGATTTTCCTCTGATGCTACAACAGCGTGATGTAGTTGTACGGCTCTTGTCAACATCTTAAAGGGTAACTAAACTAAACAAGGGAACATAACTCACCTGCTGCATATAACAACATGGTTGGTGGCAATTACGAGCATTAACAAATACTTGCATTAAAAAAGCTCAGGTGACAATTTCAAAAGCTGAAATATGTTTGTAGCATCTGCAGTGTATGCAAAAACGAGCATGAGATAGACCATAAGTGTAATATCCACAGTGAAAAGGTTAATGTTTTGACTGCTTTGCTATGTTCCACCATTGTTTACTCCCTAAAACTATACCCATGACATTTACACTTGGTTTCTGAGCTAAATCCAAAAAAACTATTAGACCTGCAAGGAGATACATTCTACTAGCTGCACTAATATCATGTACATAGATGATGAAATTATCAAGCTATAAACTGGCTAACATTCTTGGTAGGTAAAATCATCTGTGACACAATAAATAAAATAGAATAAATAACTGAATATATGTTATCAGTACTATTAAGTTGAATGGTTTTTACACTCTTTCACCAGAAATTTGGGGCAAAGTGCTGAGGCTTTGTGACTCACTACTTTTTCTATGATATATAATTTGTACAACATACATCCTCACGCAGCTGTCCACAAAACAATATATATAAGTATCTATTAAGAAATATATACTTAATGATGGTAACAAGAGACACAGTAACAAACCATGGAAAATGTTTTATTGCTAAGTCACAGTGGGGACAAGAGCAACAATTTCTCATAATTCTTGGTTGGAAGTAACAGATGACCTGATAAAGATTATAAAACCAGAGTTAACACTAGACCAGGAGATGGTAGGGTGCTTTGGCTTAATACATCTCAACTGGCGTAAAAGTATACAGACTGAAACACAACTCAATGATCCCTATAACTTAGTACAATACCTGTCTCACTATGCAGGCAAGGAAGTGAAGGCAGTTAGGCTGAAATACCTTACTGCCAAAAAGCCAGAGGAAAGTACACAAAACTGAGTCAAGAAGCAGGCCAAAGCACCTGAGCCATTTACAGAGGTGGGATGCTCCAACTGCCCAGCTGGTACCTATGTCATCAACACAAGCAGCTTTCTAAATACTTACTGTAGCTGTCACAAAACCTAAGAAATCTCTTATCACTCGGTATATACAAATCTGATAAATTCACCTCCCTTTAATCTTTAGAATATAATGTTTATCAGATGTACAAGTAAATAATGAAATACTTGTTCATTAAAACCAAAAGGCATCCAGTAAATAAAGAAACTTCTTAGTCATCAAACCAAAGCCATCAATAAAATAAAGAATCCCTTAGTCGTCTTGGGTTGCTGTTTTAATGACTGTGAATATCAATGAAAAATGAAAAAAAAAAACTACCAGCGTACATTTTTTAATTTCCACCTATTTAAAGGGCAGTGAAATGCAGCAAGTGATGTATGACATCTGTAACCTGAGAAACTTGGTTCAACCCCCACTGTTCAAGCAGCAGTGAGAGAGTATCAAATCTAGGTATGCACAGAGCTAATTACCCAAGTTATACAGACATAGACAATATACTGTGTTCCATTCTCGCCCACTGGCATTCTACTTTACTTAGCGTGATGTGAAAATAATCAATATCTTGTGTCCCAACAATAATATACAGAGTGACAAATACAATATTATAACTTTCCTTTACAATTAAACCCTGCAAATATATTATCATAACCTCTGAAAGGAAGTTAGAATAGCTCTTAGGGTAAAGCAAAACGACTAAGGAATCCCCAAATGTATCTCAACAATCCATACCAATACAGTCATGAATGAAATGCAAAGCAAACAGTGCACAATCTGAAAGAATGCGAAGTAAAAGGAATGCCCTAAAGAATGCAGTGAGCAGTTAAGCAGTAAGATACAGCAAGGATAACTCACTGCTCCAACCACGATGGAGGTGCTGTGTTAGGGCTGCGCAATTTGATGTTGAATTGCTTGAGGGTGGCTTCAAGAGCAGTTTGGTTGCCACTAAAGTATGCAGATACAGCATTGTGGAACAAGAGTAACTGCTTATGCATTACTTTCACCTGTAGAAGAATAACATCTAATTGATATAAAACTAACAAAAGTAACATATATTTGACAATATATATCTTGAACATCAAAACAAATTACATGCTTTAATAATCCCCTCTTAAATGGCCTTCAGCATATCTACTGACATTAATCACTTGAATATGTGAAAACAGCAACCTTTTACAAAATAAAATGCTGCTAATATTTACTGTATAATATTTTCTTGGCAAGTTAAGCATGGTAACTTCCTTCAAGATGAAGGACTACAATGGTTAGAGATCAAGGACAAACCCTGTTTCCCCCCTCTCTCTGTATCTCCAAACTCATACCAACTATATTTTCAGCTGGTTTACTTCATTTCTTCCCTAATTGCAGTGTGAACCAATAAAACTCCACTAAGATGTCATTCTTTCGTTCTCATCCATCATACTTTTCTCTTTGTACATACACTGGTATCTCAGTTTTCTAATTTTTCATTAAATACCTAATATTCTTGTAAGAATGTATCCAACCTTCCATTCAACACCTTCAGTTCAAATCTCCTTGCTTACATTTTATATATTAATTTCTCTCTGTTTAATACTTCTTAGTACTCATCTTACAGTCAACCCTTTGTCTGGCTAAGCATTTTACTCTAAAAATTAGTCCCTTATCCAGTAATGTCAAGATTTAATTTTATTGTTTTTTTCTTTACTTTGAAGGCACAAGTCATAAACAAAAGTCCACATCAAGGTTGGGCCTAAATTGAGGTATAAAGAGGTTAATGAAAGGGAAAAAGAAGAGAAAAGGAGAAGTATTTACAAATTTTGGAAGAAGTGAAAAACCTGTCTTAAAAAGTGCCAGATCCTGGTTATTAGAAACACATGAGAGGGTAGAAAGATCCAAGCCTTCAAGGTGCAGGAAAAGAAAGAAGTGACAAGGAAAAGTATTTATAAATTCTGGAGGAACTGAAAAAACTGTCTTAAAAAGTGCCAGGTCATACTAATTAAGGAATAAATGAGAGAGCAGAGAGTTTCAAATCTTCAAAGTGTTGGGAAAGAAACAGTTATCAAAACAGCCCACCCTTGAGTTGACACCAATTATAAATTTCTTCTAACCAATGTCCATAAATAATCTTTTTCTTGGTCCTTAAAGGTTGTCTTGCACTCATTAATTCATTCTTTTTACTTCCATTTTTTCCATTTGCTTACAACATCTCAAATTTTCAGTTACTGGACCATATTCTACATGTATTTAATCATATCTATGATATATCACACAAATGGTACTAACCTGCACTTATCTTAAAGTCATACCTTATTTTCATCCAAAAATTTAAGTTTAATGGCTACATCTGCTCTGAGCCTATCATAGTGAGCCTTATGTCCATTGAAATTCCGCTGGGCTTCTTCTAGCTTAATGGAGCTCACTTCAGAACGTGGTTGTTGTGTAAGCATCTCCAAGTCACTACGGTAGGCATCATACTCAACCCTGCAGACAAAAAGCATAAAAGTCTAGTAATGACTATGAGATTTAAAAGGGAATAAGCTAGGGAACACTTAAATGATCTACCAGTCATGAAGTGGGACTACCCAATAAATAGAAGTTCAAACTCTATTACAAAATGATTATCAACTTCACTCAAGTGACTGGCTATTGAGTGTTAGCTAGTTGTGGACTAAGCAAAGAAACTGCAACCATTCTTCTGACAATTGCCACTAGCATCACTATTTCACACCTTTCACCCACACAAATCCTGTTCTGAAACATCTAGAAGGAAGCAAAGTAATTAAATGGGTGAGAAAGCAGTGTACCTTCTAGTATTCACAGTCCTCTTACAGTCAAAACTGTTCATGTCTAGCAACCAGCAAGTTGTAAGGAGTTCCTTTATAAAACAAAAAAGCACTAATCTTGCCAAATTATAATGGCTGCAGCCAATCATTTGTTATCTCCAAGCATTCAACATCATTCAAAAAATTAGAAAAACAATTCAGCAGGCAAAGGCCTTAAACACATAAACATTTCACTAAATATTATTTTCATATTTATTATACTTGATCGCTGTTTCCTGCGTCAGCAAGGTAAAGCCTGGAAACAGATGAAGAAAGACCCATCCCCCCACATACACACATATATACATATATATTTATCATTTATTATACTTGATCACTGTTTCCCGCGTCAGTGAGGTAAAGCCTGGAAACAGATGAAGAAAGACCCATCCCCACATACACATGTATATACATACTTGCACATATATGCAAAGTAAATATATACACATACCAATATATACATATATTCATACATCCACATACACATGCATATACACACGTACATATTCACACTTGCTCCCCCCCATCTACTCCTGATGCCATCCCACCCCACGGGGAATAGCATCACCAACCCATGCGCCAGCAAGGTAGCACCAGGAGAGAGACAAAACGGCCACATTCGCTCACACTCAGTCTCTAGCTGTTATGTGTTATGCACTGAAACCACAGCTCCCTTTCCACATCCAGGCCCCACAGACCTTTCTGTGGTTTACCCCAAATGCTTCACATGCCCTGGTTCAGTCAATTGACAGCACGTTGACCCCGGTATACCACCTCGTTCCATTTCACTCTATTCCGGGCACGCCTTTCACCCTCCTGCATGTTCAGACCCCAACCAATTAAAATCCCTTTCACTCCATCCTTCCACCTCCAATTTGGTCTCCCACTTCACCTTGTTACCTCCACCCCTGAAACATATATCTTTTTTGTCAACCTTTCTTCACTCATACGTTCCATATGTCCAAACCACTTTAACACACCCTCTCCTGCTCTGCCACCCACACCCCCCCTATTACCACATATCTCTCGCACCCTTACATTACTTACTCGATCAGACCATCTCACACCACATACCTCCCTTAAACATTTCATTTCCAATACATCCACCCTCCTCTGTACAACTCTATCTAAAGCCCATGCCTCATGACCATATAATATTGTTGGAACTACTGTTCCCACAAACATACCCATTTTTGCCCTCCAAGATAATTTTTTCTCCTTCCACACATTTTTCATCGCTCCCAGAAGCCTCGCCCCCTATATATATGTATATAGGGGAGAAAGAATACTTCCCATGGATTCCCTGAGTGTCATAAAAGGCAACTAAAAGGGAAGGGAGCGATGGGCTGGAAATCCTCCCCACCTGTTTTCACTTTTCCAAAAGAAGGAACAGAGAAGTGAGCCAAGTGAGGATTTTTCCTCTAAGGCTCAGTCCTCTGTTCTTAACGCTAGCTCGCTAATGTGGAAAATGGCGAATATGTATAAAAAATGTATATATACAGGGAGGTAAATGCAAGAGTTTTGGAGAGAGGGGCAAGTGTGCAGTCTGTTGGGGATGAGAGGGCCTGGGAAGTGAGTCAATTGTTGTACATCATTGATACAGCACAGGTGAGTGATTCGGTTGAGAAACTGCAGTAGTTGGTGACTGAGTTTGGAATTGTGTGTGAAAGGAGAGTAAATGTGAATGAGAGCAAGGTTATTAGGTTCAACAGGGTTGAGGGACAAGTTAGTTTGGATGTGGGTTTGAATGGGGAAAAACTGGAGGAAGTGAAGTGTTTTAGATATCTAGGAGTGGACTTGGTAGCAATTGGAACCATAGAAGCAGAAGTGAGTCATAGTGTGGGGGAGGGGGCAAAGGTTCTGGGAGCGATGAAGAGTGTGTGGAAAGAGAGAACGTTATCTCGGAGAGCAGAAATGGGTATGTGTGAAGGAATAGTAGTTCCAACAACATTATATGGTTGTGAGGCATGGGCTATAGAGAGAGATGTACAGAGGAAGGAAGATGTGTTGGAAATGAAATGTTTAAGGACAATATGTGGTGTGAGATGGTTTGATCAAGTAAGTAATGTATTGGTAAGAGAGATGGGTGGTAATAAAAAGAGTGAGGTTGAGTGAGCAGATGAGGCTGTGTTAAAATGGTTTGGACAAATGGAATGAATGAGTGAGGAAAGGTTGACAAAGAGGATATTTGTGTCAGAGATGGAGGGAACAGGGACAAGTGGGAGACCAAATTGGAGGTGGAAGGGTGGAGTGAAAGGGATTTTGAGTGGTTAGGGGTTAGGACCTGAACATGCAGGAGGGTGAAAGGCATGCACAGAATAGAGTGAAATGGAACGATGTGGTATACTGGGGTTGACGTGCTGTCAGGGGACTGAACCAGGGCATGTGAAACATCTGGGGTAAACCATGGGTAGGTCTCTGGGGCCTGGATGTGGATGGGGAACTGTGGTTTCAGTGCATTACACATGACAGGTAGGGACTGAGTGTTAGCGAATGTGGCCTTTTTCGTCTGTTTCCTGGCACTACTTCACTGAGGAAGGGGGTGGTGATGCTATTTCCTGTGGGGCGGGGTGGCATCAGGAATTGGTGGAGGTGAGCATGTATGAATATGTATTTGTGTTTATGTGTATGTGCATGTTTATGTGTATGTATGTATTTATGTATATGTTGGTATGTATATGTATGTTTTGTGCATATATGTGCATGTATATAAGTGGATGAGTCTTTCCTCGTCTGTTTCCTGGCTCTACCTCGCTGATGCATGAAACAGCGGTCAAGAATAATAATAAAATGATGATAATGACTAATGTCTGGTCATCATCCTTGAAAGATTCTGGGGAGTCATTTGTAGTTGCCCTTGGCATGTCCAAAGCTTTTAACATGTTGTGGCATTGGGGTCTCATCTCTAAGCTCCCCTCTTTTGGCTTCCCTCCCACACTTTGCTCCTTCATATCTAGCTTCCTGTCTGGCTGATCTATGTCTGTGGTTGTTGATGGATCAGCCTCCCCCCTTTTCTCCATCAACAGCGGTGTCCCTCAAAGTTCTGTCCTGTCCCCTACACTCTTTCTCCTTTTTTTCAATGATTTCCTCTCCTCCCCAAATAAAACAATGCACTCATGCACTGATGACTTAACACTGCATTCATCCACATCCTTGAATTCTACCTCCACTTCTCTCACTCGATCTGCATCTCGTCTTGACATAACTTTGTCAATAAACTCAGACTTGGTCAGGATATCTCAGTGGGGTAGACAAAATATTGTTAAGTTTAATGCCTCCAAGACCCAGTTTCTACCCATCTCTCTATCAAAAACTCCTCACAAATCTCATCTCCTCTTTGATGGTTCTGTAATTCCATCTCTTGACTCGGTGAAAATATGTACATGTTATTACTGTAACATCCATTCTTTCTTAGAAACCCCACATTACAGGAGTAGCTAAGTCTGCCTCTAAGAAACTGGGCGTCCTGTTTAGATGTCAAAACTTCTTCTCTTCTGAACAGTTGCTCTCTTTATACAGAGGATTGATTTGTCTTTGTATAGAGTATGGCTGTCACATTTGGGATTGGTTCTAGCACTGCATCCTTACTTAACAGAGTTGAGTCGAAAGCGGTACGACTTATAAACTGTCCCAGGCTAACTTCCAAACTTGCCCCTCTTGCTCTATGTGGCAATGTTGGTTCACTTTCCCTCTTCAAAAGGTATTACTTTGGTTTATGCTCCCGAGAGCTGGCTGCTTGTGTGCACACACCACTAGCTAGAATATGCAAAACTCAGGAAGCTGCTGTATCACACGATTATTGTGTGGCCATCAGCAACTCAAGGATAGGCTGTTTTGACAACTGCTTCTTTCCCTACACATTGAAACTTTGGAACTCTATATCTTCTCATGTCTTTTCGCAATTAGTATGACCTGGCACATTTTAAAAGACAAGTTTTTCACATCCTCCAAAATTCATAAATACTTTCCCTTTCTTTTCTTTTTCCATTTCATGATTCTCCCATATTTCAATTAAGGTTCAACCTTGATGTGGACTTTTGTCCGTGACTGGAGAAGAAAAAAGTAACAGTGTATACTATGGTCAATGTACTGTCAGTGTACTGAACCGGGACATGTGAAGCATTCAGGATAAACCATGGAAAGGTCTGTGGGGCCTGCTTGTGGATAGAGAGCTGTGGTTTTGGTGCATTAGACATGATAGCCAGAGAATGGATGCAAGTGGGTGTGACCTATCTTCATCTGTTCCTGGCATTAACTTGCTAATGCAGGAAACAGCAATCAAGTATGAAAAAATGATTATCCAGAAATCATATATTGAAATACAAAGGCTTTTACACTCGATCTCAGCAGCTTTTTAGGACAAGGTCAGTCAGATTTCACTCAGTATTGATTCACGGGCAAATAGTAATTGAAACTGACACCATGAATTTGTTTAGGGATAGATTTGACATGTACTTTCTGTAATGGACACAGCTGATATTACTTGCATCTCTCTAGATGTAAAGTTTACAGGCAATTCTCCTTAAGTCATCTGTTTTCTTTTTGACACCTCTAACATTAAATCAATGTTTCTGATCCCTACTACTATTAAAAACAGTTGTGAAAGGACTGAATGGTCTGTTGCTACTTATATTTGCCTTTCTCTCTGTAAGTCTGTGGACCAGCAGGTTTTACACTGTCATCTGACTGACCCTAACCATACTACAGTATACCACATGGTTTAACTTACCCTCACTTTTTCATTATTTTGTCTATATACCTTTAACCTACCTTGTACTATTTTTATCCCTTGGTTAGTGTAGTGTATTACAAACATCGAATGTTCCCACTGACTTACATTCACAGGGAATCTTTAAGCAGTGAAATGATGATCATAGCTAACCAAAATAAGGGAAAAAAAAAACATGAAACAGAAGACCTGTTGATCTGTAGTGACATTATTATAGGTGAAAGAATTTAAGATCTTTACTACTTACATTTTCATAGTTAATGAAAGCATACAGGTTGGCAGTAATCATGTACTGTAGTTTGTTATTGAAACACTCTATTGCCATGACACCTGTCAGAGAAACAGAGTTTAATCTAGTGTAAAATAACCATGTTAGTAATCGAGTAAGTAATGTAAGGGTAAGAGAAATGTGTGGTAATAAAAAGAGTGTGGTTGAGAGAGCAGAAGAAGGTGTG
>JAYMFT010169345.1:0-12263 GCA_038088735.1 Panulirus argus | reverse complement strand
TCAGACTGGGGTGTCTGAATGTGTGTGGATGTAACCAAGATGAGAAGAAAGGAGAGATAGGTAGTATGTTTGAGGAATCAAATCTGGGTGTTCTGGCTCTGAGTGAAATGAAGCTCAAGGGTAATGGGGAAGAATGTTTTGGAGACGTCTTGGGAGTGAAGTCAGGGGATGGTGAGAGGACAACAGCTAAAGAAGGAGTAGCACTACTCCTGAAGCAGGAGTTGTGGGAGTTTGTGATACAGTGTAAGTAAATTCCAGATTGATGTGGGTAAACTGAAAGTGGATGGTGAGAGATGGGTGATCATTACTGCTTATGGACCTGGACATGAGAAGAAAGATCCTGACAGGCAAGTGTTTTGGAAGCAGCAGAGTGAGTGTGTTAGCAGTTTTGTGCTCGAGACCGGGTATTAGTGATGGGTGACTTAAATGAGAAGGTGAGTAATTTGGCAGTTGAGAGTATAATTGGTGCACATGAGGAATTCAGTGTTGTGAATGTAGATGGCGAAGAACTCGTGGATTTGTGTGCTGAAAACAGGCTAGTGATTGGGAATACGGATACAAGTATAAGTATGTGAGTAGAAGAGATGGTCAACGGGCATTATTGGATTATGTATTAATTGATTGGTGAGTAAAAGAGAGACTTATGGATGTAAATGTACTGAGAGGGGCAGCTGATGGGATATCTGATCACTATCTTGTGGAGGCGAACGTGAAGATTTGTCGAGGTTTTCAAGAAAGAAGAGAAAATGTCGGGAGAAGAGAGTGGTAGGAGTAAGTGAGCTCCGGAAGGAGACATGTGTTAAGAAACATCAGGAGATTTTGAATGTAGAATGGCAAAAGGTGAGAGCAAGTGAAGTGATGGGAGTGGATGAGGAATGGAATGTATTAAGGGAAGCATTGATGGCATGTGCAAGAGATGCATGTGGCATGAGAAAGGTGGGAGGTGGGCAGATTAGGAAGGGCAGTGAGTAGTGGGATGAAGATGTAAAGTTGTTAGTGAAAGAGAACAGAGAGGAGTTTGGACGATACTTACAAGGAAGGAGTGCAAATGACTGAGAGATATATAAAAGAAAGCGGCAGGAGGTCAAGAGGAAGGTGCAAGGGTTGAAAATAGGGCAAATTATAGTTGGGGTGAGAGAGTACAATTAAACTTTAGGGAGAATAAAATGATGTTTTGGAAGGAGGTAAATAATGTGCGTAAGACAAGAGAGCAAATGGGAACGTCGGTGAAAGGGGCAGGGGGGGAAGTGATAACAGGGAGTGATGGAGTTTGTCCAGGTCTCCTTATAATCTGATGTAATAATTTCCATTCCTTATTAAGGGGGAGTAGGAAGCTATCCTTACCGACAGGCTCAATACCTACATAAGAGTTGATGAAAGTAAATATTCTCATGAAATCAAGGTTTGCTAAAAATAAATAAATCAAGAATCAATTATATTATTACCTTCTCAGGCTCTGCTACCATCATATGCATATCAAAAAATGCTTCAGGAATCTTAGATCGAAGGCATTTAACAAGTGGATGCCCAAAGGTGAGATTTGGGACAAAATGGCCATCCATCACATCCAGGTGAAGGTAGTCAGCACCACTCTCCAACATCTGTCATCATTGGTAAAGCATCATTATTTATTTCACTTCAGGCAGTATAATTGTCATCCTAATTCAAATTTCAGCATAAGCAACCTTTATAAAACTAATTTTCACTATGCAGGAATATTATACTATATAAATAATCAAAGACAATTTTTAAAAACTATGGGAAATAATAACTGTTGAGCAAATCTTTAAGAACTGTACCTTGATGCAAGCTTCATGTAAATTTGACAAGTCAGCATTCAAGATTGAAGGGCCAATCTTACACTCTGGATGTTTTTCTCGTCCTGCCATTGTTGAGCCTGAAAATATACAATCCCTTGGCACTGAAAAGATGACAAATGAAGAGAGAACAGAAAAGGGCTTAGGATATTTCAGATGAGGATATTACAAGAACGAGATTACTTTCAATGAAAACATTTTGTACATGAAGGTGGTATGAATGATGAGATTAACTTGACAACTGAATTGGTGTGCAAAGGAAAAGAGTAAGAAGCAATCTTGGAAGTCTATGATTCACTTTAACACTAAGCATGGAATAAGGATTCATGTGAGTGTACCTTTGGAGGCTACATTCACCGGATCCACTCTTTCGAAATGGAAAGGGAAAATGACAAAAAAAAAAAATAATAATCTGAAGTCACTGAATATTTACTCCTCAACTGCTTGCACTTATCTTACTGAGAAAAAGAATTAGCTCACTTCATAATCTGTGGTCCCAGCTAGTGGACAAGGCTGACTTCCTGAGAGATCCAGAACCTCTAATAAATGGGTCCTGTGGTTACAAAATCTAAACAAATGATACTGCTCATGTATCAGTGTTTATTAGTGCTGTATCTTCATCATGATGATAGCTAGCATACTAAGGAAACCTTAAGGATCTGCACCTACAATGTTTTAAATTTGGTGTGTGTGTGAGTGTGTGTGTGTGTTTGTGTCTGAACCACAGCCACATGGCAGTAACAGCCAGAAACTTGAAACTTTGAATGAATACCAATGGTTTTTTACAACTGGATGTTATTTATTTCAATTTAGTATGTGTGGGTGTGTGTGTGTGTGTTTCTCAGTGCCAAAGCTCCACGACAATGACAGCTAAGAAATTGAAACTGTATGCATACTAGGGAACTCGAAGGGTGTGCACCTGGATATGACATTTTACATTTGTTTTTTAATTTGGTGTGTGTAATTGCCAATATATACATTATGGAAATAGAGTTTTTCACTCATAAAGCCCCATCTCTTGTAATTTTTGTACCATCAACAAGGCTTAATTCTCTTTAAGTTGCCACTGTTCATAGTCTCGTTGCTTAAAACATTTCAATAATGCACTAACCTTACATTAAACCACTATTTTTTTTTACATCCTTCTTAACCCTACCCTTTTCAGCTTCTGATCATGGCCTCTGATAACTCTGGAACTGCAGCTTGAGAAGAAATGTTGTCAGTATCATCCAGTGTTTTAGAAACAGGTATTGTTATCAGGTCACCCCTCCCCCTTCTCTCCTGTAAGGTGGACAGCTATGCAGCCTTCAACCTGTCATTGTAGCCATGCTATCTTAACTGCAGTGCCTTTTTGGATAACCTTCTCAAGAGCTTCTCAATCACATGTCTTTGTGTTTCTTTAGGTGTGGTGAACAGGCCTGAGAAGCAAAATCTAGTTATGGTCTACGACATGTAAATTGCTTGCTAAACATTTCCTTATCCATATACTTGAATGTAATCCTAATATATGCAAACAGTTTACTTCTTTTACAATTCTCTTAATGTGAAACGCTGGTGACAAATTAGGTACAATGTTGACCCCTATTTCTCTTTCATTCATTGATTCCTTCAGCTTATTTTCCACTGAGTAGTATTCATACTGGAGCCTTGTTTCACAGTATCCTCTCATCTTTACTTACACATGTTTGGACTGAATCTCATCATCCATATATCACAACAAATTTGGAGTTTGTCCAGGTCTCCTTATAATCTGATGTAATAATTTCCATTCCTTATTTCTCTCATGACCTTGGCATTATCCACAAACATGATTTGGTACAAGACAAGTCCTTCTGGCAAATCATTTATGTACTCCAAGAATAGCACTGGGTCCAATACTGAGCCCACCCACAATGTACCAGTACAACATCCCTAAACATGAAAATACAGCTAATTTACAGGAATGCATGAGGAATGTAGAAGGAATGTAAGAGACTCAGACAACTAATGAAATTTATGTTTGTATTAGCAGTTTATTTTTTGTGTAAGTTTTTATAATTTTGTTTTGTGATCTCCATTCTGATGACATGATGTCATATTTTTCCATTCTTTAAACTGTACCTGCAGAAAAATATAATGTTGGTGTATTTCCATCATTTCAGCTACTAGATAAGGTCTTTAAAGGTTCCAATGATTGCTACCAAACTATCTAAAATGGCATTGTTACATGCATTTGGCACAGTCACCCTGTAAAATTCTCAGCATTTTTCTGAAAAGAAAAATGCTACCATGATAATAACACAGATTGTCTAAAACAAACCTTTGTTAGTGAGCTACTGCCCTTCTCTTTGTTATGCTTACTTTCACTCTGCTTTTTTGTGAACATAATTGGAGAACTTTTTAGTTGATTCTTAAAACTTAATAATATGCATCTTCGGGTTATGTGTTACCTTTTTTATATACTTCCTGGGTCTTATGCCCCTATCTATCATAGTCTTTGTACAGTGTCTGCAAAAAGCCTTGGTTGTCCCCCATATATTTTCTAGGGCAATACTTGGCTAAGGTTTATTGTGGGTATAAGCATATGATGCTTCTCAAGGTGAAATCATCTTATATCTGGTCACTGAGATTAGTGTTTTAATGGTGTGAGTGCTCATTTCAAAAGACAGATCTTTCTATAAATTCATAGATACTTTCCCTGTCTTTTCTTTCCCCATTTCATGATGTGGATTTTTGTCCATGACTGGAGGCTTCAACATAAAAAAAAAAAAAAAACTTGCCACAGTGTGCCTCAGGCTATCTTGAATGACTGATGTTCTTTCTTTACTCTTCTAGGCTGCCACTTTATTTTGGGAATTTCAGTTCTGGGCTGTATTCTCTACTGGGATATTTCTAGGTGTACCAGGGGCTCAGAACACATGATCAGGTGGCTGCTTCCTGCAACATCAGTGCCTCGCCTTATTTAGAAGATCAAAACATGAACCTAGAATACTTCAAGTACCTTGCTAGTTCCACGCCCAGACATCCACAGATGATAATCAAGAACAAAGGAGAAATTACAAAATAATAACATATGTGTCACATTGTTTTTGAAAATGTATGGGGAAGCAGACAAGGTTTTTTTTTTGTCCGTGGACACTGTAGTCCTTAATCTAACCTATGTTTAGTACTTCTTATACAAATCAGGGTTTCATTTCAAAAGATTTCTGACCTTGTGCTGTTGCCCACAAAGGTCTTGATCTCTTCCTCATCATTTTTTTTTCTGATATGTATTTAGAGCATATCTGTTTCAAGGCATCTATGAAGCAATCCCACTAAAACTCAACTTTCTTGTTTTCATTCATCACCTCTCAGTTAAAATTCATTGGTGCCTCATTCATTTTTTCGTATACCCCTTTCCAGAAATGGAGGTTGTTTCCTTTGCATTTTCACTGTTAAAAGCTGATGGTACTCTAACACAATCAAATGAGGTGACATCTAGGGAATTAAATGTTTATCTTCTGTTATCAATATAGAATTGATGCTACCTTGCCGATGCTTAACCACAAGGAAAAAGCACTAGATCCCTTCAACCCAGGCATGAGGCAGCAGAATGGTGCAAGAATGAATGACCTTACCATTTGAGAAGACATGGTGAAAAAACTATTAAAGAAAGTCAGTATATACAGAGCAACTGGACGAGACAGCAAATGAAATAACATGCCACTCATGATATTGTTCAATTAGTCTCTTACAAAAGGGTAACTACACGTAGACTAGACAAGTGCAATGGTTACAGCTATACAAAGGAAAAGAGATAAAAAAATAACCACTATTTATAAGCCAATATCACTAAAATCCCAGGTGTTGAAAATAATCAAGAGAATGCTACTAGACCACAGAGCTGAACTAGTAATACAGAATCAACATGGGTTTTATCCCTGGTAGATCATGCCTTACAAATCTATTGGATGTATCTGAGGACGTGACTAAAATGAATGAGAAAAGTGAACCCTATAACATCATTTATGTTTAAAAAGACATTAAAAAGTCCTCAGACAGTGTAGCATACCACTGACTGTTCTATGATGTACACAAGTGAACTAAGTGTTTTTCTAATTGATCAAAAACAATGAGTATTAGCGAATAGGGTCAAGTCAAATAGGATAAAAGCAGAAAGTGAAGCAGTTATTGGGCCAGTCCAGTTTACAATTTTTATAAATACTCAATCAATGTCTCTCCAGTCAGTCTGCAAAATATTTGCTGTTGATACCACAAAAATCTAAAATAGATCCAATGAAACAGCCATACTCCAGTACGACCTCACTCAGCTTATGGCTTGGTCCAATAAATGGTAAGTGGAATTTGATATATACAAGTGCAAAATTATACACTCTGGGTACAGAATGAAAATATCACTTAATATTTTCTTGGAAAGAACCTAAAAATGGTAAGCCAAGAAAAAGACGTGGGCATAATGGTGTCAAATAATTTGCAACAAGAAAAACACATCTCAAATACAGTTAAGAAGGCAAACCAAATGGTTGGTTTGATAAGAGCCTCATTTGACTACATGTGCCTGAAGATCACATTATTTAAAACTTGTGCAAGGCCCCACTTGAAGTGTTTTGTTCAAGTCTGGTTCCCACAATGGAGAAAAGACACAGATACTATAGAAAAAAGTTTAAAGAAGAGCTATAATAATAAACTCTGAACTAAGAAATTTTTCTTATTAAGAGGAAATCAACAGACTTGGATTCACAATACTTGAGGAAGGAGAAAGGATGGGTGACCTAAGAGAAACAATTAAAATCATACAAGGAAGACAAAAGATAGAATGATTACAATCTCTCAAGGAAAACACGAATAACTAGACATGAATATAAAAGTATGAGGAAACAAAGCTGCAAAATCATTAGATAGCATTTCTTCTCCCAGATTGTAGTGAACCAGTGGAAGAAGCTACTGAGCAAGGTTGTAAACTCATCCACTGTAAATCAGTTCAAGAAAAAATACAATAATCAACAACTCACAACAGTAATTCTTTTCATGTGTGACAAGTTCTGAGGTAAGCAACTGCAGCACCAACAGGTGCATATCAGTCTCATATGGTAATACATATCTAAAGCCCAAGCATCTGATACGTTCATTTTCCCCAATAATGCCACCATTCTTATACTACTATATTAGCTTTATTAATATATACCAGATCAAGTATGTCAGTTGCATTTCCAAATGATACTCAGACTGGAGTATCTATATATTGACAAAGAACAATGGGATTACTTTGTGTAGTGGTTAACATTACTGACCATGAAGCAGCATGGGCCAGCCCAGGTTAGGAACCACATGGTTTTGAATCAAGGGCATGGCAGTCAGCCCACACCTGGACCCACATGGTTTTGAATCAAGGGCATGGCAGTCAGCCCACACCTAACATGTGTTCATCCTCGATTTGGAGTTGGTTTATAAATGGGAACCTAGCCTACTTAATAAAATTGCCGTTTCAGACATCCATGTGTTTGGAAGTTGAAATTGTCTTTCTGATGGTGTTTGATGTGTTTTGCATGATTCTGACTTTCATTTCTACTGCAAATCTCTACCTTTTGAGATATTCCCCTCCATCTAAAGATAACTGGGGGCCTCAGTAAGAACCATGTTTTTGTTTTTGTTTTTTCTTGGGGAGGAAACATGGATAGTAGTAATTTCTGGTAGAAATGAAGGTTAAAATCATTTTAAAAGATATCAAAAAAATTCACAAAAATAATTTCAACCAAAGTAAACTTAACCTAAACTGATACACCTAACCTAACCTTCGCTGGATGTCCGAAAAGGAGTACTACTACTTAGACTGAGTGTGTGTGTGTGTGTGTGTGCACACAAATGGAGTAAAGACAGGATTCATATATATAAGACTAAGAGATAGGGCAACACGACTGTAAAACTCTCTCCCCACAACACACAAATAATAATCGCATATTTTTGGTTTGTCCGAGAATCTCTGTTTACAACTTGTGTAATTGTTACATGTAAATGGTAACAAATGATGTCCTCATCAGTAGTCAAAGAGAAAATCTCCTGAACTACTCATATTAAGTCTCGTTGAGCTATTTACTTCCCCAGCTCTTTTCTCTAAACTTTAATGAAACAAGCCCAGATGTACAATCAGCTGAGCTAACACATATCCAAGGCTGAATCTCTCATCACAAAACTAACTGGAACAGCAGGCTAGGTAACAAGACACCATCCTTGCCCCCTCCTCTAGGACTTTCAGGATACTGTAAGAGCTGCTGGATCTTTCAACAGGTCACTATTGTCTCGACCACCTCATAAAACTTTCTAGTTGGAAGTTAGCCTTGTGGTTGACACCACATGAAGCAGAACGAAAGGCAATCATCCACCACACATTTATCTATATTCACCATTACATAAATTACATTTCTTAAACTGTGATTTACTTATCCAAACTGAGGATATGTACTTCTAAAATATAAATTTCCCAATGGAAGCAAGGCGCTATACTTGAATATGCTATGGGACATGGGTGAGCCCACCTGGCCGATGATCAGCTGTGTTTAGTAAACAAAAAGTCAGCTGGGGTGTTGCCGGCGCTACCGCCCTGGCAACACCGACCACATTCTGCTATAAATACGGATATTCGCAATCAATTTTGCCTAATTTCACATCAATATATGCCATGAAAGCTATAATTTCGTGTTAATTGTAGTTCAGTAGTTAATCTCTAGTTTCTTTTTCAATTACGTAAGAGGAAGAAATTTATCTCGAGGTATATGGCATGAATAAAGCATTTGGGTGAGGGAAATCATAGAAAATGTGCTTCAATGGAATAGACCAGCAATACTGACATTACGGATAGAGTAATTTGTTAGATAATAACTACAATTAAGACGCTAAAGGGTAATCCAAGACATGAGAGAAAGAGCATGAGAATAGCACCTGATATAACAAAATTTTGGGAGATATAGAATGAGAATAGCACCTGATTTGACAAAAGTTTGAGAGAAAAATATCAATTCTAGAAAACATCTTGCGGAGAGGAGAAGGGAAGGTAGAAGATGGGATGATTAAGAAAGATTAATTAGGGAAGGTAGAAGATGGGATGATTAAGAAAGATTAATTAATAAATGAAGACTCACCTCACTGTATGATAAAGAAGATACAAGCGAGATACATTAATAACGGGGCAGATGAAGATGAGAAAATGAAGATTTTAACAATAAATATATTGGGACACAAACCCAAAGATGGTAGAATTAGAGATGCAGTTTGAGGCAGGTAAAACCTTAATATGTTTAACAGAAACACGAATGGAAATAAGAAAAAAGTTATTCCACATGAAGATGTACATATATATATGGATAATTTGAGGGATTTATCTTGATAAGAAAGGTAATGGGATTAATCATATGTTGGACATATAAGTAGTAATTGAGAAACGTGTATCTAAGTAAACTAGAAACTAAACATAAGGATTCGATGTATGTAAAATGAAATATTCATTTAATCAATGTAAGTACAGTTCTGGTATACATTTCAATGCATGATAAAGAAATAAATAGAAAACAAAGGAAAAAATAAAAAGTTAACCATTGATGACCTTAGATTTCAATGGATGTGATTTTTTTATAGGTATAATACAAAATAAGAAAAATGGATAGATGAAGAATTATGAATTAAAATCAGATAATGATCCACATTGTATTGAGGAGGATAAATAGAAGAGAAACAATGAAGAAAGTACAATAGATTATGCTCTAGTAAATAAAAAGTGTGATGAATATGAAGGAATGCAAATCATAAAATAGACATAAGATTTTAGGAAAAAGTTTTTATTTCTTTAATTTTTGATTAGAGTGTACTTGAGCTTGTATGGTTGGGATGATCCTAACCAGCTCCCTTTTATGTAATAGCTGATAAACATTGTGAATTTGAGATAAAAGAAAAAGCAAATCTTTGATTTATCGGACCATGATTTATTTCTATAATAAAAGGTGAGAAGAGAAAATGACTAAAAAAAGTGGGAAAAGAAAGCCTACTAGAAAACGGATGAGATTTCACTGAAAGGTTGTCTGAAAGCGGTAGAAAATATATTAAAAGAGAAATGAAATAATAAGAGAAACAGTTGCTGAAAAACTGATTGCTGTTTATGGGAGAATGGTGAACGCTGACGAAATGAAGAAAGAACAAGCATGGATGAATGAGGCAAATTAACAAAGTATATAGATTAGAAAGCAGTTAAAAAGGCAAATAAGAAATGCGCTAAATAAAGAAGAAATTAGTAAAACTGATTTTGTTGGTGGTATAAAAAAAAATTGTGACTTGTGGATCAAAGGAGGAAAATTTACGTTCTATTTTAAGTATGTGTGTGTGTGTGAAGGGGTGGGGGTAACAGTTAGTGTAAACCCCGGATAATAACGAGGCACCTTTAGATAAAATTCATCCCAGCACCTTTTCTATGACAGTTAGACAACAGCGCCTTCATTAACAGCACCTTAAACAATAACTATCACTTGATTGCACCCTAAAATCACCCACTTAGCGTGCCCCCCCCCCCCCCCCCTCTCTCTCTCTCTCTCTCTCTCTCTCTCTCCTGCTCACCTCGCTTACAAAGATAGCGTGAGGGAGGCGTTTGTTCTTGCCTCATACCTCCTGCTCAGCGGACCAAATTCTCCCGGGCGACGCCAAGCGTCTCGAACGAACATGAGAGCATCGAGGTCATCCATCCGCTATTATTCTCCCTCAGGGTTCTTTAGACATTATCTAATTTATAGCTGCATTTCCTTACACTGAACCCTGGAAGTTTTCATCGTGGTCCCCAAGATGTATGTACTTCCAGGAGATTTTGTTCAAAATTCCCCGTAGATTTAATGAAATTCCTGATGACTTCTCTTAGTCTATTTGCTCTCTGATCCAAAGTCAATACAAAAGATATTCCCACAAAATTTATAATAGTTATACAAAAGACTGGTACACTTGGCCTTCTTAATGTAGAAAAAAAAAACTAGCTGACAGCTTAATTACTTGAATCAATGTTACTTTCAATGAGTGCGCTGGTAAGCCTATGACAATAAGACAGAAAAAAAATCAATTTAAAGAAAAAACTTATCACTTTTGGCTTGAGATATTTTTCATGGCAGATGCAAAACAAACTAATATAAGAAGCATACCTTTTTCTTTTTTTCTGAAAGCCTTTACCTTCAATACAAGATCCGTTATGAAATAAAACTTGATAGTTCAGAAAAAGTCAGACGTTCTCTTCAAGAATGATAAATACTTGCAATCGAACAGTACAAGTCACACCAACTTACATTTAAGCGCATTATTTATGTTTTATTCATAATTTGTGTTCTTTTTAAAGGTTAGGAAACATACTTTCATTGTTGTTTCCTTTTTTAAGACTGTTTCTTGAGAATTTCTGTTTAGCGGTCAGGAAAGACCTGTAGATATACATTAAAAATTACAAAATGTCTGTATTTCTGTATATTCGTCGGAATAGACTTGTTTTGTACATTCCTGGCGACTTCAGTTTATTCCTTGATAGAGGAATCGGGATCCATGAGTCGACAGACAAAATCCCCATTGCGTTTTTGCCTACCGACCACTTGATGTTATCTCCTAGACTTAACGTGGTAAGGGAACCTTGGGTCTTAGATGATAAAAATCGTCCATTGATAACATAATACAGGCGGTGATGAAACAGAAAAGTTGTCAGCAACGATTTTTTTTTTTATTATCATTATGACTCCACTCATGGACAAAAGTCCACATCATGGCCGGACCCTAATTGAAATATAGAGAGAATTAAGAAACGGGGAAAAAAGAGAAAGTTCTTACAAGTTTTTGAGAAAGTGAAAGACCTTTTCTTTTAGATGTACCAGGTCATAGTTATTGGGAAAGACATGGTAAGGTAAAGAGTTCCAAAGCTTCGACGTGTAGGGAAAGAAGCAGTTATCGAAACGGCACACCCTTGAATTGCCGATGGCTACACAATAATCATGTAACACAGTAGCTTGCTGAGTATTACGTGGTCTAGCTAGTGGTGGGGGCACACAAGCAACCAGCTCTCGGGAGCAACTGCCAAAGTAATACCTACAGAAGAGGTAAAGTGAACCAAAATTGCGGCGTAGGGCAAAGGGGTCAAGTTTGGAAGTTAGCCTAGGTCAGTTTATATATAAGTTGGGCCGCTTTCAACTAAACTCTGTCAAGTAAGGAAACAGAGCTAGAACCACCCCAAATGTGACAGCAGTACTCCATAAAAGGACGAATCAATCCCTTGTATAAACGGAGCAACTGTTCAGCAGAGAAAAAATAACATCTAAACAGCACACCCAGTTTCTTAGAGGCAGACTTAGCTATTCCCATAATGTGGGGTATCCAAGAAAGATTGGAAGTTACAGTAATACCAAGTATGTTCACTGAGTCAAGAGGTGGAATTACAGAACCGTCAAAGGAGATACGAGAGTTGTG
>JAYMFT010169334.1:0-12263 GCA_038088735.1 Panulirus argus | reverse complement strand
CTTCTTCATCCCACCACTCACTACCCTTCCTAATCTGCCCACCTCCCACTTTTCTCATGCCACATGCATCTCTTGCATATGCCTTCACTGGGGGTGCTGGAAGTCCTCCCCTCCTATTTTTTTTACTTTTCCAAAAGAAGAAAGAGAGAAGGGGGCTAAGTGAGGATTTTCCCTCTAAATCTCGGTCCTCTGTTCTTAAAGCTACCGTGCTAATGCGGAAAATGGCTAATATGTATAAAAATATATATATATACATGTGTGTGTATATATATATATATATATATATATATATTTATATATATATATATATATATAATATCTCAAGAAGAACCAAACCCTCTGGCACCTTCCTTAGTCACTTCAGCCCATTTGGAAAAGGCTTCTCTAACATGCATTCTTTGTTCCCTCCCACTGAAAGTCTCCTACATTATAGGAGTTTTCACTTTATTCCTACCTGATGATTGTTTCTTAATCAGCTTCTCTTGTGTTGCATTGTCAAATGCTTTTTGGCAGTCTAGATACAGACTTTCCACCCAGCCTTTCATTTTGTTCAGGACAGCTCACTCTCTCGTAGAACAATGAGGTTAGTTACTCCTGTCCTTTCATAAAACCATGCTGTCTCTCACTTGGGAAATTTCTCAATTATAGAAAGTCATCCACTCTCTAATAATTTTTTTCCAGTACCTTACTGCACTCATTCATGAAACCAGTCTGTAGTTCAGTGACTGTTCTTTCCTATATAAAGGTATGCTGTTTGCCTATTTCCATTACCGTGCACTTTGCCTCTTGCCAGTGACATCTTGAGTAATTAATGTGGTTTATCTAGAATGTGCACATATCTTTAGCACATATGGAGAAATTCATATGGAGAAATTTCATCAAGACCATGAGCCTCATATGGGTCTAGTCTTTTTAGAATTGTTGGTATCTTTTCTGGATATCTCTGTTTTTTAGCACCTCCTCCACAGTCTGTCACAATTGTGTTGGGGTTATAGTGTTTTCCTATGTGAAAGTACTTGTGTGCTTTAGTTCCTCACATATCCTTGCATCAACCTTTCTAATTTTCACTCTGAATTTCTTACCTTGATTAGCTTTGTAACAGAACAATGACTACTGATGAATTTATGGAAAAGTTTTAGATTTTCAGCAGCCTTGTCCAAAATATTTTTTCAAAGTATCTTTGTTCCTCATGTCTTATCCTGCTATACTTGCTTTGTGCACTCTTGTACCTTGCAAATGCTGGCTGGCTGGGGTGCTATCTATATCTTTGCCACTGCACATCTTTAACCTCTTTTGCTTTGATATCTAAGAAATTATTTCTTCGTTTTCTCACCATTCCCTCTGTACATGAGGACTGGGGTACCCATGCCTCTTCTCAATCATCTGTAAATTTTACAGAGCCTCTCACCACAAAGCACTGGTTCCTGGCTACTGAACTTCATTTCTCAATCTACATTACCACAGAAATTGAGGTTTGTATAGTATGTGCGATTACATCTCAAGTCTTTATCTCCTATCTCACCTCTGCTCTTTTGATATCCTCTTTTAACACGTATTTAAACTTGAGCATTACATGATCATTTCTTCTAGTTAGTGTTCCATACATAATGTTCTCATTATCCATGCTAATGTGTGAAGTCATCTAGCTGTGATGGTGTATCAATTCCTCTAATCCTAGAATGCTCTAAAAACTTTTTCTTTTATGTTGAAGGCTCCAGTCACGGACAGAAGTCCACATCGAGGCCGGGCCTTGATTGAAATATAGAGAATTATGAAACTGAAAAAAAAAGACAAGGGAAAGTATTTACTAATTTTTGAGAAGGTGAAAGACCTGTCTTTTGAAATGTGCAAGGTCATAGTTATTAGGAAGGACTTGAGAAGATAGAGAGTTTCAAAGCTTTAACATGTAGGGTAAGAAGCGTTATCAAAACTGCCCACTCTTGAGTTGCCAATGGCCACACAGTAATCATGTGAAGCAGCAGCTTTTGAATATTGTGTGGTCTAGCTAGTGGTGGAGGCATACAAGCAGCCACCATGAGAATCCAAAGTACCCCTGTCTGTTTCTCTGTAATTTAAATCCTCCATTGTCGGAACCATCTTTGAGAAGTGTTACACATTTTCCTGTATCATCTTGATTGTTCCTTCATTATTATTTTATTTTTGATCCAGATCATTGCAGTTCTTTGGAGGATTATATAACAGTAGTGTCATCATTCCCATTACGTATTGTCTGAATGGGCATATTCCATTATTTCTTGACACTTCAGGCTTTGTTTTACTAAGAGGGCTAACCCTACCCCTCCTTTGCCTTTTCTTTTTCATGCTATCATATACTCCTGTGGAAAGAACATAAGAAATTTGATGAATGTAGTTTTCATGACTCCATCAATATTGGGTACAGTTTCCCTTATATGATCCTTGAATTCCAAATCTTTACTACTATCAATGCACCATATTTTAATACAATACTTAGTCTTACATTACAGTCTCCTCTCACTCTTGCCCTCTCTGCAGTTTTAGGTCTGCTCCATCCTCTTGCCATATGAGCAGTCTCCAGTTTTTTTGTATGACTATACTCCTTGCTTTTCCTTTACTCCATCTGTTCCTATGATTTGTCACCTTTGTTTATGCTAACTGAGACTGCATGAGTAACAGAATACCATAACAAGCTCATTAAAGCTATATTTTTTCATACTTGATTGCCGTTTCCCTCGTTAGCAAGTTTGCAAATATTCCCTTAGCCTCCAGCAATCATTTCATTTGCACTTTTTTTTTTTCTGTCTTCCTTATCTGGTGTATGAACTTAATCCAAACCAAAAATGATTTATGTCCATCAACCTCATGCTTTACTAATCTGATTTTGGTGCCACCTATTTTTCACTTAGATCTCTCATTGTGGAAGTTTCAACTTCTGTAACTCCAACTTTCTCTCTGATATCTTTTGTATCTAGCAAGCACTGTTCCTGTATGTTATGTGCTTTTCTGAACCTTCCTTTAACTAGCCTCTGTACTTCCGTGGTTGTTTCATATCTGGCAGTGCATAATATTTGTTTGCCTACCTTACTTAATTTCCTGTGTACTTCTGTTTGTGTCACCCTGAGTCCATATTCCTCCATCACTTTTCATGCTCTCTTAATCAACTGCCAAAATTTTTCTCATTAGACTTCCCTGCCATTTTTTTTTTCTTTCCTGAACTGCTGTCAATATTGTCAAAAGATTCTGGTGTTGCTCAGGTAATTTCCTGCCCCATATTTTCTTCAATAGATTTTGTATGCCTTTTGGTCTTTCCCTGTGACTGTACAGCCTCTACTGCATTCAGAGAAGACACATCTGAGTTTGACTTCTTTTTAATGATTTTACCTTCTTTGCTCTAGTTTTATATCTCCTGAATCCCTTCCACTAAACTGTATTCATCATTTTCTTTTTTTTTAATGGCTTCACCTTTTTTTCCTCTGGTTTTGTCTCTGGGATCCCTTCCATTAAACTATTGTTCCTCTCTAGTTTCCTGACTCCCTTCATGATCCTTAAAATGCTTCCTTTATTTCTCTCTCTCTTTAGCTCTGGTTGTGTTACTCTCTGATCTTGCTCCTTAAGTTCCCATAACATCCCCAAACCTTTATTCTGTGGTGTTTTCATCTGTAGCTTATTTTCTTGCTTTCATCTTAGCCTCCTTTTTGCAAATGTAGTAGACTAACTGAATTAGTACATGCTTGTGCAAGTGGTTCATCTACAACTATTTCTTGAAACTTAAATTGTCTTTTACAAGGCAAAGGTGCCAAGGATGTATGTAGCAGTTATAGGGGAACAGTTTTAAATATACCAGGGAAAATTTATGCAAGAATGTTGATTGATAGTGATGGAAATGACTGAATGCAGAATAAGCAAAGAGCTAGGGGTTTTTAGGAAAGGTAGGGGGTGTGTGGATCAGATTTTTGTGGTAAAGATGACCGTGGAAAAGTGTTTAGCAAAAGGTAAGAAGTTGTATGCAGCTTTTATGGATATGACATAGTCAAGTGGAATGCTTTCTGGGATATGTTAGGGATATATGGTACAGGGGGACAACTGTTGGATGATGTGGAAGCCTTCTATGGAGGGGCAAATGCGTCTGTAAGAGTGGATGGAGAATTGAGCGAATGTTTTGGGTTATATATAGGTGTGAGGCAGGGCTGTGTGAATTCATTGGGGCATTTTGGTATATATATATGAATTGTGTGATGAGAGATGAAAGCAAAATTAGGGATAAGGAGTGCAGAGATGGAATTTGGTGGCAAGATATGGTGGATTGTGGCAAGCTGGTTTGTGGATGATACTGTCATGTGCTGAGAGTGAAGAGGAGTTACAGAGGGTTGTACGTGTGTTTTATGATGTGTGTAAACATAGGTAATTGAAGGTAAATGCAAGTAAAAGTAAAATAATGGTGTTTGAAGGGAAACTGTGAAAGTAGATTTTAAGAAACCACATAGTGAAAGAAGAAAGTGTACTAAGTTATGCTATGGATATAGGGGTAGGAAGACTGGAAGGAGTTAGAGAATCTAAGTATTTCGGAGCTGTCTTGAGTAAGTTTGGTGATATGGAAGGAGAGAAGGGAGAAAGCAGTACAGGGTAGAAGTCATTGGGTTCCTTGTTACAATAATGAAGGGTAGAGGTGTAAGTATGGAAGTGAAAAGAGGATTAAGACAGCATAGTCCTCCCAACCCTGACCAATGCAGCCAAAACATGGATATGGAATGAATCATAGGTCAAGAATCCAGGCTGTGGAAATGAGCTACTTAAGAAGAGCATGTGGTGTGACTAAATGGAATGAAGTAATGAAAGGGTGTATGAAAGATGTGGTATGGCAGGGAGTGCAAAGGAATGAATTGTGGTGGTAGAATGGGTGAAACGTAATACTTTGACATGGTTTGGACATGCAGAAAGAATGCAAGACTGGGAGTTGAGGAGAGTGTATGGTAGTACAATTAGAGGGGTTGGTGTGAGAACATCACCTGTGATGTGCAAATAGGGTGGAGGAGTACTGTAAGCACGTGAGGGATGGTGTAAGCATGCGAGGGATGGTGTAAGCTTGTGAGGGATGGTGTAAGCATGCGAGGGACAGAGATTAGTGGAGACTCTTATGCCGTGGCCACTTTTTGATAGGAGTTCCTTGAGGGAATTGGTGTCAGATATATTGATAGATAAAAAAAGGAAGTCCAGTCTTCCACCACCACCTCTTTGTTCTCTTTCCCTCTGAGCCATTGTTCATCCATCTGGCCTCAGCAGATGAAATCTTGCTACTTTGTTTTCTCGGTTCCATTGGTTTAGATATATTTTTCTTAATTTAGTCTTGAATTCCAGGTCTTTAACATAAAAAAGTAATTCATTTGCATTTGTATTCATTTATTTTTGTGATTTGTTCATCACTAAACATTCCTACCCTTTTTGTGGTATTTGCTGTGTAGTTCTGTCCTCTTGCTTACTTGGAGCTTCATGTTTTTGCTTTCTGACTCAATTCCATGTTGTTTTTGAAGACTTGGCCTGCCTAAGTACCTCCAGGCTAGAGGAAACCTTACATAATTTAACCATATCTTGATTTTGTTCACCAGTTCTCTCTTTTTTATGGCAGAAACTGTATCCAGTATGTCAGTAACTTATATTACTCACTTTTTTCACTGTTTAATATTTTTGTGGAATATGATCTTTTATCAAAAAATCATGTGTAATTTGTCTGTCAGCCTCCCACTAAACTAATCTTTCTAATTTTGGTGCCACCCATTTTTTTTTTTTTTTGCTAACTCTGTCAGAGATGATTTGTTGTCCTCCCCATCTGACTGTCAATAAAATCTTTGTCATAGTTGAGAAGCAAGTGCTGTACTTTTTTCTTCACTTTTATATCCTGGAACATAAATTTCCCAAATTAAATCTTTAACAGTACACATTATGCTTTTACAGCTTATTTCTTGTATCCATGTTTGTGTGTGATAATGTTTCTGCTGAACAGGGTGGGATTTTCTCTTGAGGGGCCCCATCTCTTGACCACCTTCTGTTCTTATACATCTTGAATTTCTGTATTCTGTATGCCGTATCCAAGTCTTCATTCATTTTATTCCATTTGCCCATCTCTCCTATAAAAGTACATATCATTTTTTTTAACAACTCTTGCCTAATTTCATATGTCTTTTGGCTGTAAATATTCCTACATCTGATGAACTGTTTACTGTCTGTCATCAGTCTTTGTAAATGTTAACAAAGCCACCGTGGCCCTTGCTCTTCTTTCATCCATGTTGAGAAAATTTTTAAGGCCATTATCCTATCCATGTAACTTGGTTCTTTTAATGCTGGGATCATCTTTGTTGTTATCTCCTGTGGCCCTTCTCTGTTAGCCATTTGTGCTTTTTTATGTGCAGTGTGTGTGCATGCGTGCGTGCCTGCGTGTGTGTGTGTGTGTGTGTGTGTGTGTGTGTGTGTGTGTGTGTGTGTGTGTGATTGTCTGTTGTATACTTGTCCACTGTTTCCTGCAATAGTGAGGTAGTGCTAGGAACAGACGAAGAAAGACTGCATTCGCTTACGTCTATTATTTTGCTGTCCGTGTGCATTGCACCAAAACCACAGCCCCTTATCCACAACTAGGCCCCACAGACCTTTTAATGGTTTCCTCTTGCTTGCTTCACATGTCCTGGTTCATTCCATTGACAGTACATTGACCCTTGTATACCACATTGTTCTTATACACTCAATCCCTTGCATGCCTTTCACCCTCCTGCATGTTCAGGCCCCAACCACTTGAAATATTTTTCATTCCATCTTTCCATCTCCAGTTTGGTCTCCTCAGACACATACAACCACTTTGTCAACCTTTCTTCACTCATTTTCTCCATGTTGATATCATATCTGCAAACACACTTCAGCTCTCTCAGCCACACGTCTTTCTTAACCATTTATTATTTACTCAGTCAAACCACCTCACACCACATAGTCCTTAAACAGCCATGGTGACATCACACACCCCTGCCACAGACCAGCCTGTACCTGAAATCAGTCACTCTCTATCCATATATTTGATGCCCATTCCTTTTGGGAACTCCATCAAGGGGGTGGCCACGGTAGAAGAGTCTCATTAACTGTTGAACTCCATTGCTGCTTCTTAGCCTTTAGTGCCTCACTTTTAATAGGTCACTGGCAAAAGGCAACTCTAGTGCAGTGTTTTCAGAGGTTCCCACGTAATGTTCTTATCAACTACTTTTACCTTATGCGTCAACCTAATATTCCTACTCGGTGTTCCAACGTACTACTACCACCTAATTCTCCCAGCTAATGCTGGTACTTACTACTACTACCCAACATTTTGCCAAAGAGTAGGGCTAGTACAAAGTGCTCACTGCAGGAAAATCTAGAATTGCAAAGAATGAGTTGTGTGAGTTGAGTGTTGTAGTGTGTTATGTAAGACAATGAGAAACATGTTTATGGACAGAAAAGACAAGACAGCTACCTGGGTCAAAGAAGTGCAGCTTGACAACCACTGAAGTGCTGGCTAGTTACAAAGCTGTCACTAACCCTCCCAATACCCAGGTAGGTACTACTTGTTCTCCTCTCTTTCTATTCATACACACGCATTACGCTCTTGTTAGAAACTTTTCACTTCTTTTATTAGTTTTCCTCCCATGCCATATATTTGTAAGACCTTTCACAAGGCATCTCTATGAACCCTGTTGTACTCTTTCTCCAGATCTATAAATACCACAAACAAATCCATCTGTTTCTGCATGAATTTCTTTTACACTTTCTTCAAAGCAAATGCCTGATCCACACATAATCTAACAATCTTGAAACTACATTGTACCTCCCCAGTCTGATGCCAGGTACATTCCTGCACCTGCTCAATCACCACTCTCCCATACAACTTAACAACCTAATGCATAAAACCTAACAACCTTAAGCATACAACTTAACCTAATACCCCTGGAGTTAAAACACACCCCTTGGTTCCCCTTGCCTTTATGCAGTTACTAGTTGCAGTTGCCATTTTTTAATGTATGAGAAGGGAGTTTTATAATTGTTGGACCCCATCTTTTGACCATTCTGTACTATCATACATCCTTCTAAATTTCTGTATGCTGTCAGCATTAACCATGTCATCATATTCATTCCATTCATCTTCCGAGACTTGTGACCATAAAAGCACCACTTCACATCTCCAGTTTTTTTTACTTTGGTTCATATTTTTTTTACCCAGGTTGTTCTGTCCCTACATCTTTTTAAAAGCTTCTCACTATCTACATCATCAGTGTTTTAAAAACTTAGTTTGTAATCAAGTTAGTAATAATTTTCTCTCCTGGTGGGCAAATTTAAGGCCTTTAGCCTTTCCCTGTAATTTGGATCTTAATTTAAGTAGCATGTTTTGGTTTTGTCTTTATGTGAACAGCTTGCTGAATATTTTCTTAAAAAACAGTAACTAGAACACAATTCTTAATATTTTCTAGCAGGTAGTTGGTCTCCTTGACTCTTCAGCCTAAGGGGGGACTGTGGTGACAATATTCACACCCATCTCTCTCACACATTTCGAGGCCTTCTTTCATCGTGACTCATCCTCATTATTTTACATTTGCTCAAGTTAAACTCAATCAGCCATGTATCAGACCAACTGTGGAGTCTACCAAGGTCCATTTGTAGCTTAATGCAACCTTCCTCACTTGTGACCTTTGTGGTAACTTTAAACATAATCAGATAGAAGTCCAAACTTTATTGCAAGTCATTTACATAAATCAAGAAGAGTAATTGTACCAAAACAGAATCCTGTGAAACTCTGCAGGTGACTTCAACCCACTTTTAGAAGGTTCCTCTGCTACATTTCCTTTGTTTCCATTCTTT
The DNA here is from genome assembly GCA_038088735.1 of Panulirus argus. Taxonomy (NCBI): domain Eukaryota; kingdom Metazoa; phylum Arthropoda; class Malacostraca; order Decapoda; family Palinuridae; genus Panulirus; species Panulirus argus. Next base: position 3,419 of record JAYMFT010169334.1, on the reverse strand, counting down.
TAAGATCTTTCCAATGAAGGGGACACCCCCATCCCATATTCTTCTCTGGAGATCCAGCTCCTTAAGGGACTTCCTGTGTGTGTGTGTGTGTGTGTGTGTGTGTGTGTGTGTGTGTGATTAGTACCATTTATGGAGGGTGTTTTACACTAATTTTGTCCCATCTTTAGACAGTTCTCAACTATCATACAAGCTCCCAGATCTCATTATGCTGTCTGAATTTACCATATTTTCATTTATTTTATTCCATTCTTCCACCAGGCTTATGCTGAAAAATAACTTTTTAAAGTTTCTTGCTTGATGTTATATTGTCATCTGGTTGTACTAATCCTATACAGTACTTTTGAACTATTCACTGTCCACATCATCATGTTAGAAACTTGAAGTTTATTAGATCAACCTTCACACTCTTCTTATCCATGATGGGCAAATTTATGGCCTAGTCTTTCCCTTGTTTGGTGACCAGACTTTAGAAGCATATTTTAGTTTTGGCCTTTGTACTATTTGAACAGTGTGCTGAATATTTCCTTATCCAAGAACTTGAGTGAATTTAATATTTGCGATGTAGCACTAGGAAACAGACGAGGAAAGACTTGCTCACATGCACACATACATATACAAGTGTGTACATACATACAGATATACAAATATACACCTGTGCAAATTTGTAGTTGCTCACCTTAATCCATTCCTAATGCCATGCCCCCCACAGGAAACAGCAAAAATGCAAAAAGGAAAAAAAAAAGATAAGTACATTCTCTTCTCCTCCCCTACACCCGATCACTGCTCCCTGCATCAGCAAGATAGCGCCAGGAAATGGACAAAGAAAGGCCACATCCATTCTCGAGCTGTCTTGTGTAATGCACCAAAACCACAGCTCCACATCCAGTCCCCATCTACCCAGGATGTTTCACATGTATTGGTTCAGTCCATTGACACTACATTGACCCCACTATACTACATCATTCCAATTCACTCTACTTCATGCACATCTTTCACCACCTTATATTTTCAGGCCCTGATCATTCAAAATCTTTTTAACTCCAACCTTCCATTTCCAATTTGGTCTCATGGTGCTCTTTGTTCCTCCACTTTTGACAAGTATATCCTCTTTTTCAACTGTTCCTCACTCATTTTCTCTATATATCCAAACCATTTTAACACACCTTCTGCTCTCTTAACCACCTCTTTTTTATACTGCGCTTCTTTTACCTTTTCATTATTTACTCGATCAAACCACTTCACACCACATGTGGTCCTCAAACATTTTATATTTCCAACACATCTGTTCTCCTTTGCACAACCCTATCTATAGCCCATGCCTCACAACCACATAATATTGTTGGAACTAGTATTCCTTCAAACATACCCATTTTTGCCCTCTAACTTTCTAAACACATTTTTCAGCATTCCCAGAACCTTCATCCACTCCTCCACCCTATGACTCGCTTTTGCTTCCATGGTTCTGTTAGCTGCCAAGTTCACTCCCAGATATCTAAAGCACTTCAGCACTTCACTTCCTCCAATTTTTCTCCATTCAAGCTAGCATCCCAGCTAACTTGTTCTTCAGCCCTGCTGACCCTAATAACCTTGCTTTTTATTCACATTTGCATTATAGGTAATTAAATGAATAGAGATTTGCTGTGCAGATATATATAGCAGAAGAGTAATGTCTGTTATATTTTAGTGGGAGTGGAATTTATTTTACTTAACATTCTCATTTTTTGGGTAAATTTTCCCTAAGTATGCTTCTCAGATTATCAGAATGTAAAAATGTCTTCATAAATAAAACCGAAATAGTGCAGCTTTTTATGTTGGGAGAAAAGTCACACTTGGGTAGTCTTAAGATAGATTGATGTAATTTAGTGCAAGCAGTGTAACTGGAGATTCCATTAGATATGGTAGAAATGACAGTAAGACACTATAAATGAGGTATACTAAGATTGATCAATTGTGTGAGAGGATTAATGAATTTTGAGGTATATTCATATGAAAAAAAGTTAGTTTAATGATTCCATGTATGTAATTCACGTAAATGGAGTAGGAGGAAGATTAAGGCACAGTCAATGAGCTTACATGATAGATGTTGTAGACTTGGATGTGTGTAGTGTGGTACAAGTATAAAGTACTTCTGAATAGAAGAAAAAAGATTGCAGGTTAATACAGATAATAGAATTTGAGTTCATTTCAAAGCAGCACCTATATTGCTTATTAGCAGTTACCACCTCTCTTTTACTTTACCATGTTCAAGGTGCGGATATTGAATGCTGATGGTAATGAGGTGTGGGTCTCTGCAGCTAAACAGAAGCCGCTGTATGCCCCAGAGGAGGCTTCATCTGAGGTCCCATTCACCTTCAATGGCTATGCAGCCCAAGGTGATGTTACGGTGAGTGAATTAGCTTGGTCTATAATAAACCCAAATTGTGTCCAAGTTTCATAACTCTTTCTTTTTAGAAACAGATGTAACTATTTTGACCCTCCACAAGTAATCTGCAAAGTTCCTATAAAAATGATCAGCAAATTTGTCATGTATATGTTGTGTTGAGATATATGAAGTATTTTTCTTTAATATGTACCCAGAGAAATATCTTTGCAGGGTGTTTTATTATTAATTACCTATTTTAGCCATATAGTTTTCCCCTTACACTGAACAAAACACTTGTAGTGTTTTTACAGTATAGTCAGTGTATACAGAAGAATGTGGTGCCAGAAATTGGTGCACTAAAGCTTTAGGATAAACTAGCTTCTTTAGCTAGCCAGTGCCTGGTCTTAAGCCTGGCCTGGAACATATTGGGGGTTAGTTCAAACTATCTTCATAAACTGCCTTTACTTCATCCTCATCTTCAGTAACTACATTGATCACTACATACTTGTTTTCAATGAGCCCTCAATACCACTTGCCTTAGACAGTAACCCTATGGGTTAGGTGAAAGGCTTTAGCCACTTCACCCTCATCTTCAGTACACCATTGACAGCATTTGCCTTTGATTTGAATCTTATGAGTCAGGACAAAGGCCATCATCACTACACCATCTTCATAACATGGTTGACACCTCTGACCTTTTACCTAACACTTTCAGGCCTTTGACCTGACATGCAAGATTCATGTTAATATTCACACACCTGCAATTTCACTAAAACCTACATCATGCAAGGCTGCAAGGCATAGGCTATAGATAAGGTTGTGCAGAGGAGCATGAATGTGTTGGAAATTAGATGTCTGAGGGCAATATGTGGTGTAAGGGGGTTGATGTAGTAAGTTAGGAAGGGGTAAGAGAGATGTGCTATAGTAAAAGGTGTAGTTGAGAGCTGAAGAGGGTGTGCTGAAATAGTTTGGACATAACATTTGATGTTATGTGGCTTAAGGTCTGTCTCCCTACTACCACACTTGTCCTATGTTTTGCCTACTGCTCCCCTAATTC
>JAYMFT010169333.1:0-26253 GCA_038088735.1 Panulirus argus | reverse complement strand
TATATATATATATATATATATATATATATATATATATATATATATATATATATATGTTGGTTATTTATTCTTTAGCTCCATAAATCTACATCGATTTAGCTTCAGCTGGCAGAGCAACAGGAAATAACATAAAGAAACAAATGAATCCGTGGGATGTTCTCCAGAAACACTATACCCTGTTTATATTTTAGATAGATTTGCATAAAAGGCGAATTCCTGTGGCTTAATAGAATTCATATTTACAAAAAGCTGTTCCTTGGCATGACAAACTTGGGCAATTTCCCCCCCTTGCCTTTGACCAGCTGCAGGGAGCCACAACTTGCCGCGGCAGCGTAAGAAAAAGAAATTGTGCGGCTAAAATGATATTGCGCGGTAGTGTTGCCAAGCGGGTCACGGCACCCGGCTCCCAAACCACCCCAGCACGTCGAGAGTCTACACACACAACAACCCTAGGGCCTGCACACGGGATGGCTAGCTCTGGAGAACCTGGGAACTTATCAAAACACCAGAAGCCAATGCCTGTCATTTTCAACCTGGGCAACATACTCAAGGGTCGTAACGTCATGTTCTCAGCATCATGGTTACAAAATCTCTCACTGACACTCTACAACCCGGCGTGACAAACAGCGCTACCTAGTACCAACATACAAATAAGATCTTATTCATATCATCCTAATAAGCAGTACTTTGTAACCGTGACCACCTACGCACCCTGCAGTTAGCATCTTAAGTTTCAGTACAACAGCAACCAGCAGTAAGTATATAGAGATTCTTGAATTCAAAATCCTGCGTTCCCTATCCTTAGACTTAAAGACAACACCTAACACCTCAAGAAATATTGATTAACGCCCAGAGGAACTTAATTAACACCCAGGAACAGAATTTTGCACATAAGGCATTAAAAAACAAACTCATCACTTCATTACCGCAGACCGGCCACACATCAAGTTAGGACCCATTGCAGGGGTACACCTGCAGCCGGCCCAGATTGGGTTTGATAGTAGCTGACATGGCTTAGACAAAAGCATGCAGGCAACAGTAATTCAGTCCTAACTGTGTTGTAGCAGTAAATAACAATGAAGAAAGAATATTCAGGTGCAACTATAGTCTTTAAGAAAAACAACATCGCTGCATGAATTAATTTTGTTTGGAGTATCGATAAGACGATCTGAATGACATATAAACGATAGCGTAGTCAATAGAGAGTTTAGAATGAGATATCATGAATGGGTGTAAATGCTAGCGAGTAACGCAGTTAAATGTGATAGTTGCAATAGGGAATTTAAATGTTGCGTTATTTAGACGAAGTTAAATGAAGTTTCTAATCTTTTTTAAAGGTTATGCTTTGTTTCAGGGACAGAGTTTAAAGGTTTATGTTTAAAGTGTGGAGTTAAAGGGATACAGTTAAATCAACTGACTTTAGAATTGCTCAGTTAAATGGAACAGTTGTAGTTGAAAGTTGACGGAGTTTAAAAGTTGGTTGGTTGTTTGACGGAATTATGAAGTAAGCGTTAAATTGACGAGTTTAAAAGCTCGAGTTTTACTGACGGACTGCATGAGTTTTCGTTTAAAGGGCTTAGTTTCAGGGTTTGCTTTTGAATTGCAAAATTTTTCAAGGGTTGATTTAGAGTTACGCAATTAAAAGGTATGCGTTCGAATGACGGAGTTTAACGGTTTGTTAATGGAGTTAAATACATAGATTTTAAGTTTGGTTAGATTTTAAGTTTGGTTTGTGTGATTGATATTAAAAGTTCGTTTTTAATTGTCATATTGAATAGGCTCGTGCCTACATTGTTTGGAAGTGTGTGTGTGTGTGTGTGTAACAAACTATTCGTATACTGTACGGGGTAGTAGTTTTCCACTCACGGAGACCCCTCTCTTAAAACATTCTCTGCTCTCATACAGCTTTTAAACTTTTGTATACCGCCCACATTTACTGTATCCTCTTTCGCTTTATCCCATTCATCCATTGCTCATACCGTGAAAGTAATTCTATACATCCTTTATGTGTGTGTGTGTGTGTGTGTGTTTGATTCTGCGTGACTGTATATTTGTGTGTATGTTTTTGGTTATGGGATGATGTGAGTGTGTTCCAAGCTTTTATATATAAACGGTCTTGCGGATGGACTGAATTCATTCATAGAATAACATTCCTCCGCAGTAGTGACTTAAATATGCATTAGGAGCCAAACCTGTGCGTCGGGAATACAGCGGCTCTCACTCAGCCGGCTCCACGTCAGGTTTTTCTCTTCAAACATCGCCTGAAATATTGCCAGAATTTGACTTCACGAGTCTATAAAATGGAAAATAGAATTCCCGGTCCGAATGTACCATAAACTAAGGGCTGAGGCTCAGGTACCTGTACCCTACTGGCCAGTCGGTTTGAGGGTGAGTTTCACGGTCATTGCCACTCACCACACAGTACACTGCGGTGATATTCATGCCACCATCAATATATATGTTTCAGAAGTTTGAATTGTCATTCGGCTTATTCTGATTCACACTGTCAGTTGCTTGTAATCATATTATCAAGTCCAACAGGCTCATGTATCATTTTCAACTTGTTTATTGTATGATGGTTTGTCTTTTTACATATAGCACCTATATTTATCCATATATATATATATATATATATATATATATATCCATGGGGATAGGGGAGAAAAAATACTTTCCCCGTATTCCCTACATGTAGTAAAAGGCGACTAAAAGGGGAGGGAGCGGGGGGCTGGAAATCCTCCCTTCCTGTTTTTACTTTTCCGAAAGGAACAGAGAAGGGGGCCAAGTGAGGATTTTCCCCTCTAAGGCTCAGTCCTCCGTTCGTAACGCTACCTCGCTAACGCGGGAAATGGCGACTATGTATGAAAAAAATATGTGTCTGTGTGTAAGCACTATAAATCGTTTTTCCGTCTTCTGTAACAGATTTTTGTAGTGGATGACCGATGCTGTATATTTGGGCCGGCCAGTGCTGGGTGGTTGGGACCATAAATGGTTATCCTAGCTGTAACACGGCAGGTCGAACAAAGCAGTCAAGACCCATAAGCCAATGAAGGCTTATTTCTACTCTCCCACACAGTCCACTAGCTGAAGCAGCAACAGCAGAAAATGACACCGAAAATACGTATCCAGCAAACCATCTACACACACTGGAATATCTTCCATATCTCGCCTGTACCTTCCCCTGTCCAATCCCTTCCATTTTCTCTCCTCCTAACCAGCCATAAAGAAAAAAGGAAATCGGGATGGGCACATCACATCCGTGGAGTCTAGTGAGGGCGGTTCACAGTTTCCGGGTTCCGAACCTGTGTATCAGTGACTGGTAAAATTTTCACTGGATAGAATTACACTATTTCCACTGAAACATGTGTTGCTGGAGGAACTCGTGATGCACATTGTTCTGTAGTTCTGCAGCACCTGTCCTGGTTAGCACGTCTTCTAGTTGGCCACATATTGTCGGAAGGTATCCCACATGAAGATTTCATTTTCTCCTTTTTTTTTAATGTTCCAAGAGTATGAATTTTTTATTTGTATGTTACATCATCGTACTTGAGCATTCCCATGTCCCAGTATTATGTGTTATACAATATATGCTGTATTTCGTTAACATATTTGTATTGCAGTAAGAAATTTTGTATTTCATTTTGTATTAAGTCTGTATATTCCTGATTTTTGTGTCGCATATCTTGAGGAGCCTGCAGACGTTGTTTGGGTTGTTGCAAGAGTTTGTGTTGCTTAGAAACGTTGCCCGTGGTTGTTACATTTGCCTCCGAGCCTAGAGACATCGCTTAGTTTGTTGTAAGTCCTCTTGTGGCATGAAATACGTTGCTTGCGGTATTGTAAAAACCTTTGCCATAGCTTTTATTTCGGGGTTCATACCGTCATGCTCGAGCATCGCACCAATGCTGCTGGAAGGGGTCTGCTGCTGCAACAGGCGGTGAGGCGGCACATCCGGGAGACATAAACAAGATCCTTGAGGAGACGTGGAGGTATTACCCACCTCGTGCCGGGATGGCGTATAAATCCTGCCTCTCACCCACCCCCTTCACACCCTCCTGCCCTCTCTATCAGTGCCAGGGTTTACATTGCTCAGCCAGGCATTTGCATTGAGGAGATAGATGGTCGTCATGTTATAGTTATGAAGCAAGGAGTGTGATATACGTCGCATGGATTTGCAGTGAATATGAATAGTATGTTGATATGCAGTTCAGTATTGTGGAAGAAATGAGATCAAAAATGGGATGTATTGCTCTGAGAAGACATGAATGAGTCCAGGAAAGAAACATATAACTTTATGGTGAGGCATAAAGAAGAATAAATTGTGGATTTATCATAGCAATAGGCTGAAATTGCAACCGGTTATGTTGTCGTAATGTGAAAATACGAAAGCAGAAGTTTTGTGTTACAGAGAACATTGTGGGTTTGGTTATGAGTGGTATGTATATTACTATAAACAGACACACGTGAGACCATGGGATGCATGTAGTTATCACAGTGTGGTTGATATTTAGGAATACTTTACATAATAGAGCCAGATAACAGAAGACATGATGGTATTTGATTCTACAAGGCTATCTGCTGAAGGATGGTAATAGTATCCCCTCAGTACTAATTCTTATAAATGCAAACAGCAATAAAGCAGAAGGCTTCTCCCCACCCACCACTCCATTACACATCAGCCGATAGAGAAATATCTCTGAAGGAGTACGACTTACTGTAGAGAGAGTACACTGCCATGGAAATTTTGAAGGAAAAGATATATGGAAAAATCCTTATGTAGTTACAGCCGCCGGACACTTAATGGAAGATAGATTTTAGCTGCTACTCTGTAAACAAAGAAGTTGAAGTACCTGTATACGATAGTTATAGCTGAACCTGTTTATCATGGACCGTAAGTCCCTTGTTCACTGAAAAATGATGTCAATAAAGTGTTTACCTAGAAGTCTCTTGAACGTACAGTTAGTGTGCGCTTTGACAAAATCTAACGGTAGTATTCTATAACGCTGTTGCTAATGAACGCGTTTTCTTTCAGTTGTATTACTTCAACTTCCCTATACTTTCATAGTGTTATATCTGATCATAGCACTCGTATATATCGTGAAGAAAATATTGTAATTTATCTCTCTCTCGTAAGTCTTTCCTCACAGGGATTACAATTGGGTTTATATGTTTTTTCCTCGTATCTTTTTTAAAGTTGGTGTACGTTACTGTAAACACTAAATAGTGTTGTATCGATTGCGTTTTCATTGCAAGTTCTGACACTTATCATTCTCCTTGCTTTTTCTTATGCAGCTAAGCGTTGCTCTGCGTACTTTAGGTCTGGGTATCACTACAATATTGCGGGGATGACGCCACAAGGTAATATATTGCCATAGTTTTGGAGTTTAGGGACCAGAGAGTTGATATATTATGATATGAAGGTTTAAACCAGGAGATGAATATCCCGCAATATTGTGGATGAATTGTGGGATATCTTGACGTGTACCTTACCAGGTAAAAGGTATTCCATATTAGATAATAGGTTTCATTAGTCCAGGCATTGTTAATGCAGACGGGAGGCTAAGGACGCCTTGCTACAGTACATATATCAGGCGTGATGAAATGAGACTGTTCCTTTTCGATTTCTTGTAGATGACCAATAGGTGGAAATATTGTTGAAAGTCCATGATGCTGATCCCAAACACAACCTGTGTGTGTGCGATTACATATTTGTAATAAACCTCTTTGTACATGACGGGGAGGAAGTCCTATATTTGTGAGGCTCCATCTCTTGAACCTTTCTTATCATTTTTATTTTTCTAAGCATTTACATATTCTCAGCATTCACATTTTCCTCAGTTACCCTATTCTCATCATTCGCTGCTTTTTTGTTTTAAGATGTTGCAGAACTGGGGCCTGCAGCCTCAGCTGGCTGGCTGGCTGGCTGGCAAAGGGCAAGTACGACCCATTCACTGTTGGGTAGACCTTCTACCCTAACCCTTCATAAGGGTAATAAGCCTGGAGAAAAGAATGTATTCACTTGTGTACACGCCTTCACTTTCCGTGTTCGGCGTTGTTCTGAACCAGCCTTCAGCATCGCAGAGCATCCTCGGGTTTGAAAATTTTATGTCGCGAAGATGCACCTATGTCACCACACAGCCCTGGGCCTTCAGTGTGGAGTTATTTAGAGGGTTACACATCTTGACGAGGATGGATACTCCCCGGAGGGTTGAGCGTCTGTCTCTCCAAAAAAATATGAGACCAGTCTCAGAGCGCTGCACACCACCAAGGGGTTTCGCACCTTCAAAGAGCCTGGCGTCTCCAGTCTGGGTGTAGATCACGTTCCCGGTGCCAGAGACAACAGGGGAGGGGGTAAGGCATTACGCCCATCACCTGATAATGATCCCCATCAAACGGCTGCCGGGCTATGATGGCGGAACATTATGGAAAATCAATTCCTTCAACTCCGCGACTTATTCACAAGCCCTCAACTCGAGCAGCGAGGCCACAGCGGTAACGTGTTTCTCTATGGCCGCCATCTAGCAGCAGGGGAGCAGGATATAGAAGAGACGGGAGGATGTGGAAAGTCTGTCGTCAGCAAGAGTGCATTAACCACGAGTAGACGCTAATAAATGAAAAGAAAATGGTATTTATGATTATGCTCAAGAGCAGAAAAGAACCAGCGAATTACTCTCGATTTCTTATGAATAATAGAAAAGTGTTGAATAGATTTTGAAGATCATATTGATAGGAATGAAACGTCTTAGATCTTTAGAGACGTGGATGGTTCTTTCATAAGCCTTAGATCAAAGGTGCTTATGAAGTCAGTAGTAAACGAAAGCGAAAATAAACTCATCGACAGATATGAATGCGATGAAGGAAGACGACTCGAACAAAAGTTTAACAACTGGACCATCCAGATGGTTGTGGATGAACTGGCAGAACCACCAATACTGTCTTGCACTCTTGCACTGTACAGGTGAGGTAAAACTTTTCGAGTCTTTCGGGAGGAGGCTGACGTATGTGAGATGATGGTTCTCCCGAACTAGAATCATAACCCAAAAATTAGAGGTTTGCGTAATGATGGTGGTGGGTGTGTGTCGGTGCGTGTGGTGAGACATGAGTGCTTGGATAGTGCACGGACGGTTGTGGTTGTATTCAGATTCTCTGGGTCTTTGTCAGGCATGAGCTCTTAAGACATCCCCATCTCTCTATCCCAGATTCATGCTTTGTGGTTGTGAGGTTCATGGTTACGATGGATCTGGCACGGATTGAACGTAGATACACGGGTATTGCTCACGGCGTATTGGACTCTAAGCCTAAGTGTTTGGCTTTACCAATACCTCCTCCACAGACGTGAGATGAGTGTCTTCAAATTTGCAGGTGCTCTCAACCTTATTCTCCGGGTGTTACACTTGGGTCACTTAGTGCCGTTTCTGAGCACTTAAGCAAAAGCTTGTTAGCAGTGCGTGTCTGTGAAGGCTCGAGGGATATCACTGGCATGACTTCATGTTAGGCCAGCAGTTACTACGCGAATCTTCATGAATATGGAAGATATTACCACTAATTCGCCAGCAGCGGTGAGGCAGCGTGGGGATGTGGCTGGCTCCCAAATTGACTTCCTTCGCTGCAGCACAGTGGTTAGTCTGGCAGTGCCGCTGGGACTGGGTAAGATATCTCTCTGCCTGCAACCACATACGGAGGAATCCCTCGGGTTCAGACCCATGGAAGTGACTGCTACAACGCCTCTATGTATACTACCGTTCTTTCCTTGAAACTAGTAAGATAGTAATATAGAATATACATGTGTAGAGATGAAGAATACCTTATCCTTTTTAGAACTGTTAAAATGTGTAAATTAGATATTAAAAGATTTTTTTTTTACAAGCTTCTGACCTTAAAAGTACTTAGTATGTCTGTGTCACAGTTATACCCGTCTCTTAATTGTCCATCTGCAGGTGTTCAGGTGTCTGCAGTTGCTGCTTCTGCGGGTGTTTTCTTCTTTCTCGCCTGCTGCCACGACCGTGTGTAGTATTCGGTAGTAAGTGTTGCAGAACTCCGCCTGCTCGAGGTTACACCGCGAGTGAAAAGTCATCTTTGGTGATGCTATATCATTGGGAGTACAGTCCTCGTCAAAGAACTCCTCACTCCAAAGAAGTCTGCATATCCCTGCGGTTGGAAGTAGTGAAGCCTTAGGATGCAGAAGCCTTTGGAAAGGTCCTGGGTAACGCCAGGACTCTTTCATAGAAATCAGTCTTTGAATAATTATAAATGAATTAATACATGACTAGGAGTAACATTACGCGAGATAATCGTTAGAAATAAAGGCCGTAGATCAACGCTTTACCTCCGTTCGTCATTCGGAAGTGCGTGACAGACATGAGTATAACGAAATAGATACCCATCGAAAAACACTAAATCAAGAAAATTGGATTTATCTGCCGATTCAAATGAACTGACCACAGCGACATTACGCGACGAAATTGATAGCAGAATCAAATGAAAACTGTGATATATGAATAGCTCTTCATTATGACACAGTCGGTAATTGAAGCCTGTAATTAACGGTGACGTCCACGAACGAAATCAGTCGCTGGGTCTCGTAAATCAGTCAAGGGTTCGGTTGGTTTAGTGTGGTCTTGCATGGAGGACATCCGTTGCGCCGCGTATGTCCCGTTGCGTAAAGCGCCGTCATGCCTTTGCGTGTTGCGTAACGCGGGGGGGGGGGGAAGGAGAGAGAAAGAGAGAGAAAGAGAGCGGGGGTGGAGAGTAAATCTCATGATGTTAATGAAACAGCCATGCACCACACACCCAGCACGACACTTATATATACACAATGACACAGTACACATGGATTACACACACACACACACACACACCAATTATTACACATGCACTTAAGGCTAATGATACACTTAATGCAAATTCCCCCCGACGCTGTCACAGTCAATGGACGCTACTCTCGACACGATTGCCACTTGGGCTAATTGTGCTACTTGTACTGAATATTACACAGGTGGGGTTGGATATATCATCTCGGTCCTAGTTTGACGCTTACCCTCATGTGAGACCCATACTGTCATGTCTGTATGAATTCATGAAATAGATTATAATTCATTAGTTTCGTATATTTATCTTTACTTTCCTACCTTCAGATCCTCCTCTATGTGGTTCCCATCAGGAATTTCCTGGTGTGTAAGAAGGTGGGGAAAAGCTCTTGGAGTCGTGTACTGAAAGAGGAATGTTGATTGGAAATACATGATTTATAGAAGAGATGCACGCATAAGTATACGTGGGTGAGCGGGTTTCAGGGTCAAGGGACGTTAAAATGATTATATGTTAATTGACAGTTGGGCAAAGGAGAGATTGTTGGATGCGAACATGCTGAGAGGAGCGGCAGGTGGAACATCTGATCATTCATTGGTAGAGATGAGTTCAAAAGTTGTTGGTGGACTTGAGAAAAGTTGGAATGACAGACGTGTGAAAATGTGCTGTAAAAGTGAGCAAGCTTGTACAGATATCCTTGGTGGTACTGAGTTAAGAAAGGTGTAGGGTGAGAGTAAATGTCTTTTCCTTCCTTTTTCCGTCTCACAATTCCCTCTATATTTCAAGTAAGGCTCTGCCTTGATGTGGATTTTTATCCGTAACTGAAGCCTTCAACATAAGAAAAGAAATGAAACAAGGGGCGAGGAAGGAAATTAGGAAGCCGTTCTTAAGTTATGTGTGTAGCGCGCTGATGGTGGGATGTGGAATTCGGAGAAAGGGAAGTGAATGGAGGAGTGAGGAAATTAAATCAGTTGCGAAACAATAAGAAGAAAGGTATTTGCATGGTATCTGAGGGGAAGGAGTGCGAGAGACTGGGAGGTATACAGGAGAAAGCGGCTGGTCAAGAGAAAGGTATAAGAGCTGGAAAAAAAGAATACATGAGAGACTGGGAAAAATAGAGTATCAGTATTATGGAATGAGATGGATAGAATGAGAAAATCAATATTTTTTTCATACTTGATCGTCCTTTCCGGCGTAAGAGAGGTAGTGCTTGGAACAGACGAAGAAAGGTCGCATTCGCTCACATCCATTCTCTAGCTGTCATTTGTAATGCATCGAAATCACAGCTCTCTATCCACAACCACAGACCGTTCTATGGTTGTCCCCAGCCGCATCGCATGCCTTAGTTCAGTCCATTAACATCACGTCGACCTTTGTATACCACATCATTCCAGTTCATTATGTCCCGTACATGTCTTTAATCTTCTTACATGTGAAAAGAAGGTGGACTTAATATTTCTAATGACTGTTGAATGTGTCTGATGATAAGGAGACGGATGTAGTGTGATAGTGACGAAGGGATATGCAATATACCATATTGTATGTAACCTTCTTGGTAAATAAACCGTGGATTATTATTACTATTATTAGATATATGGTGAGCGGGATGGTGAAAAAGTAGCAAGTAGTGGAAACCCTGCACATGATGAAATGTGGTCAAGAAATTTTGCTAAGATATAACGCCTGTATTTGAATCATCCTACTGTCTAATTCCTTCTATTGATTTGAAAGTAAAATTGGTTGATTTAGTATATCCTCCTCTTACGTGGTGTGTGTGTCTCTGTGTGTTTAAGTACCTATTTTTACAGTACGGGGAAAGGGTTGTACACTAGTGGAGCCCCATCACTTGAATGTTCCCCATTATCATGTAACCTGATAGATTTATACATGGTATATGCATTAACCATGTCCTCAGTCATTCTGTCGCATTCATCCACCACTCGTATACAATAAAAATATCTTTTTTTACACCCTTTTTAACAACTTTCTCACTTAATTTCATGTCATGTGCTTTAGTTGCTCTATCCCCACATTCTCGAAGGACTGTTATCTGTCTACATTGTTAGTTTCTTTTTTGAACCTAAAGGCTGTGATCAAGTTACCCTTCACTCTTCTCTCCTTCAAAGTGGGTGAATTTAAAGACTCCATCTTTCCCCTGTAACTTAGCTCTCTTAATTCTGGTACCATCTTTGTTGCTCTCCTCTGGAACTTTTCTGTGAAGTCTGTGCTTCTTTAGGTTGCTAAATATTCCCTTATCCATATACTTCAAAGCTGTTCTGATATTTGACAGTAATCAGTCTGTCTCCTGATTTATTCTCCTAGTATGAGACCCAGGCGACGGGTTAGGGACGATGTCGCGTTCCAAGCCTTTCTCGCGCGCACATTTTTGAAGCTTATTTCCTGCCAGGTAATAATCATACTCATGCCGTCTTTAGCTTTGTCCCATCTTCATTACTTTACATTTGCTCGAGTTGAACTTCATCAACCACTTTCCAGACCAACTGCTCGCTTTTCACTCCCCTCATGACCTTTGCATCATCTGCAAACATATCCAGGTAGATTTCATACCTTAAGGCAAGTCATTAACATAGATCAAAAAGAGTAATGGTCCCAAAACCGAACCCTGTGGCACTCTGCTGGTCACCTCAACCCATTTGGACAAGGATCCTCTAAAATCCATCCTTTGTTCCCTTCCATCGAGATAATCTTTCCATTGCAGGAGTTTCCATCTTATTCCTGCCTGGTGATTCAGCTTCTTAATCAGCCTTCCATGCGGTATAGTGTCAAATACTTTCTGTCAGTCCAGATACATGCAGTCCACGCAGCCTTGCCTTTGGTCCATGACTGAGCTCACTCTCTCGTAGAACTCAAAGAGTTACACTTGACATCTTTTCTCTTTAACCATGCTGCCTCACACTTAAGGAATTTTCCTCGGCAGAAAGTCATCCACTTTCTTTCTAATAAAAGTTTCAGAACTTTACACACCACGTTCGTTAGAATGTGTGTGTGTGTGTGTGTGTGTGTGTTGGTTTAAAAAGGGGTCTGGGTAAAGAGCTGTTCATTGTGTTTACCGATGGCCTTTTCTGTTGTACTTGAGGATTCTTCAAGAGACTTTACAATGCCAAAACCGCACATGAAATCATACAAAGGCCAAAGAGTTACTTGAATTGCATATCTTGTCCTTTCTTGGTATCTCATTTTCTATATTCTCAGTTTTTCATCCATATTCCTAATATCTCATCTTTTGGAGAACAATGCTTACGAATAATTACTCTCTCATTGCCTATCATATTCTTGTTTATCAAGGTGAATCAGTTATATTCAACTCTATACATCGTTGTCTGTACCTCTTTTGTATATGTTTGCAGATATATATGTGCTAGAAATAATTTGTTTTAGTATTCAGGCCTGGTCATCGACACGTCCAACGTATACAGTACTTATAAAAAAATCAGATCTCATTCTTAGAACTCAGTTTAGTTCAGTTACTGTATGAACGCTGCAACCCAAAATGGCTGTCAGTTTCTATATATACATCCTGATTACACAGCATTTCAGGAATTCTTAAAATCTTTCTTTTTCTGCCTGCTTTATCATGACAGCAGCAAATGGTACAGATGACTAGTGCATTGTCGAGACGAAATGGTTCCTTTGTCAGCTAATAAGGGCGCATATACGGTTTGTCTGTTACTTTATGAAGGTTTAAATCCAACTGACATTTTTTTATATTACTATATGATATGTCTTTTAGAGAGCAGAAATAATTAATGATGAATCTGAACTATGCGTGAAGGAAAAACAGGAATCAAATGAGAGCGTTACCCCGATTCTGTTTACATCAGTTTTCTTTCACGAAAATATCTTGTGTGTATTTTGATCATTTATAACATACTATGATTCACTGTTTTCCTTTGATACAGTGTACATTTTAGGCCCTTTTTTATGATATGTTATCTACCTAGTTCAACCACAGTTATCTTCTTGATAATATGTGTTTGTTTACTTGTCAGGAGCGTGTGTGTTTGGCGTTCTGGGTTTGTCCCTCCTCACAGTGTTCTTGCTTATTCTCATTTTATCTTTAGTTTTATCAACAATCAGCAACGATGACGGCTCCACCGGCTGCTCTTCTCAACAAAAACAAAAAGAATTTCATCGGTATGCCTGCCCCATTAGGATATGTGGCAGGTGTAGGGAGAGGGTAAGTTGACTTTTACCAATAAAATTCCATTCATTGGTCTCATTTTGTCTTTTCACAGTGCCGTAGGGAAACAGAGGTGGAAAAGATTAGTAATATATGGTATTAAGAAAATATGAATTACCCAAAGGAAAACATTAGAGCAGAAGTGTACTTTAGTGCTGTTGGCAAGTTGTCGGCAACATAATACTTATATGAAATTTGAGTATTTATTTTGAAGAAGTAATGAAAATATAGAGTTGTGTTACTAGAATGATTTATATTGAATAATGATATAAAGTCCATCGTGGCGAAGGCTTTGAAGATGGGGATAATGTTGGGTTCGTTAGATTAAGCCTAAGTGAAACACTTTTAGGAATCAACAGAAATTAGAAACATCTCATTTAGTGGAGTATATGTTTGATAACTGTGGAATTTCACCAGTAATAGAACCTGCAATTCACCTTTAGCATTAAAATATGCGAGTTATGTTTTTTTATCCATTGGTATTTTACATTTCTTATTTATTGATTTGTCATTGTAATGGAGTACTGTTCTCACATCTAGGGGATTCTAGTCCTGCATCATTGCTTGACAGAGTTGAAATGAAAGCAGTCCAACCTTTCAGTTCTCCCAGGCTAACTTCAAAACTTGACCCACTTACCCTCTGCTGCATTGTGGGTTCACTTTCCCTCTTCTCTAGGTTTAACATTGATTTTGCAACTGAGAGCTGGCTGCTTTATGCCCTCACATGCAGCTAGACTATGCAGAACTCAGCAAGTGGCTACTGGTATCTCAAGGGTAAGACGTTTTGATAACTGTTTCTTCCCCTACACCTCGAAGCTTTGGAACTGTCTATCCTCTCATGTCTTTCCCAATGTCTATGACCTGGCACTATTTAAAAGGCAGGTTTTTCACTTCCATTCAAAATTTATGAAAACTTTTCCTCATCTCATTTTCCTTTTCATTAATCTCACTATTTATCAGTGAAGGACCGAATATGATGTGGAACTCGGTCCATGACTTGAGCCTCCAACATAAAAAAATCCCCACATTTCTGTCTCCCTCATAACCTTATATGTAAGGAGATCTAAAGATTAGTTTTAAGTGTGTAAAAAGGAAAACTCCACTGTAATCACTGGCAACAACAGATCCATAAAAGTAGAACACAGCCCTAGAAAATGTGTGTCTGCCAATGGATAACTTAACTTATCCTCTAACGGTCAACATTTACCATATTATTCTGTGTTATTGTTGCTATATATCAGCAACTTGACTGTCTGTAGCAAATGGTTTAGAACTTTTACTAAACTTTGTTAAATGAGCGGCTGGGCATTGTTCTTTCACTGCTCGTGGACTTATGAAATGCTCTGCAAATGAATGTCAGTAATAAACCAAAACAGCTTCATTTTTCAAAAAACATAAAAGATACAGTAAATTTCAGCCATTCAGGGAAGTTACAGCTGGTATCCTTTGGCTCCCTTAATCTCTGCAAATGTTGCACCTGGTCATTCATCTTCTTAGTCCTTCCCACAGTCAGTTTACTTGTTATTACTGAAAATAAGACATTCCCAGTCATGTTCCTCTAGTCTTGATATATTCTAAGTAATAAGTTCCACCAAAAGAAATTCTAGGTACAGTGATTTGCCAGTTTAGGTATGTGTTAGAAATAGTTTGGGATATTAAGTAAATTTTATTTTGAAATGGTAGTAGCTGTAGTATTGAGAGAATTAAGTAAAAGTTTTGGAGCATAATTTGGAACTTTGTATTTCATTTTGTGATATTAGATACAGCAATACAGATTGGCCCCAATTAACATATGGGTTGCACATTATTTCAGAGAAATCCTTTCCCCCTTTACAGAATATATACTGTACTACCATAGTATGTTTTGTTAATGTATATATTGTTATGCACAGTGCTTACTATAGTTTCTTGTAGATTTAACTTGAAAGCTTTTTCATTCCCTGTAGGTAACCACCATGCTTCAAGACATAATACATTTTGTTGATGGATAGTTGTTATCAGGTACAGAATAGTGTAATTTTAACTTTTGTAATGGCTATATAAAGGGCTTAGATGCATTTGCAGTGGGTTACATTATATTTCCTACTGTTTCCTTATTGACACTTTCGTTAGGATTCATGCTTTACTCAGTCCTATGGGATCACTGATGGAGATTCCTCAATAACTACCCTGTGTAACTGCTCGGTTTGGCCAAATTTCCTCCACCTGATCTTCTCATATGTTATCTGTTGGTTTCTGATATTTTATTTATGTTCAGTCATTTGTGGCAGATCACCTGAAGAGGTCAATAAATCGTTAAGGAGTGGTATAAGATCCAGTTTGGCTGTCAAGGGCTGGTGCTCTAGCTTGTTAGTTTTTCAGATCGTTGAATTTACTTCAGTCTTGCTCCTCTATTGGAAGAATAACAGCATAGTCAAAGTTCCAGCCAATGTAGGGATATAAAGATGATGTTTATGTTCCTTGTTGAAACATACCATATCTTTTTTTATTGTGTTCTATGTGTTGATAATCTTTTTCTTCGAATAATCTTTTTCACTGTTTCCCACATTAGCGAGGCAGCATCAGAAACAGACAAAGAAAAGGCCTGCATGTTCAGACCCAATCAGTCTTTCCATCTTCAATAACAATAACTGAAATTTCAGAGCAACGGGATTCACCACTCGTTCTGATATTGGTCCTGCACGTGATGCCAATGATGTTTCAGATGATCGACATGCACCTCCCAATAAGCGCAAGAAAAAAGATGAAGATGATGATGAAGACCTGAATGATGCCAATTATGATGAGGTGAAAATATTACTGTTTTGAAATGTGTATCTACTGTATTCTAAAATTTTTTAGGGGATATTTATTTTGTTTTCAGCATTTATAAGAATACACACATTATGAGCTAAATTGCAGGAGTTAGTTTTTATAGATTTCTAAATGCAGTGTTCTGTTATCTCTCTCACAGACAAATTTTTTCAGGAAACAGTGAGAAAAGATTTTTTAGAGCTCTTCACAGCATCATTAATTAAAGTTTTCAGAAGAAAATATTGCTGAAGATCCAAATATCCATAATGAGAGATAAAGGCACGTACTTTTTTGTATGGAGAAGATATAATTGTTTTCAAAGTTAATCGTAGAATACTGAAATATTAATCCTTTGTTTACATTTTAGTTTTAGTTTTAAACTTGTTCAAAGATAGACCTTTTTGCAAAATGAGCAAATCTTGTTTTAGACCTTGTGGATATCTTTCTGTACATATCAGTTGATAAATTGAGCTATGTTCACTAAAGTTATGAAATTTCATCAGGATAGTCTATAAATATTTCAAGGTTTCATCAAAGCCTAATTTTATTAGCTTGCCACAGCAGTTAAAGTATAAATAATCAATTTAGTTATGATAGTTTCTTGCATTTAGTATGAAAGTTCTTCCATTTACATTAATTCAGCATACAGAGAAGTCCTAAGTTGGTATTTATTTCAAAGTTCTTAACATGCTTATCTTGGAAATGACTAATGCCAAAAGTACTTCTGTCTTATCTTGGAAATGACTAATGCCAAAAGTACTTCTGTAGACAGTAGTAGTACATGATCCATCCTGCTGTATGAGAGGAAGACACCTGTAGGATATGAGTAGAAACTGACTCATTTTTTCATGTCTTTCTGTGACTATTATTTTAGATTAGTTGTTTCTGAGTCTTAAATGAAAATGATCCATGATGAGCTTTCCAAAGAAATAATCACTGTTCCTCTCATACCAATGTCAGACACCCTGTAACAGTTCCACAGACATCTCATGAACAGTAGTGAACTGTAATGTACAAAGGAATCAAAATGACAGCTTCTGACTTTTATGATTTAATTGAGTGAGGTTTGAGAAAGAAACTAAACTAAAGATTGTGAGCACTTGTAGAACTGTCTTGTGTCTGAGATTGAATTAAAAAACACCAGGTTATGGGTTATTCTTGATGTGACTAAAATAAATGAAACAAAAAAAAGTTTAGAAAATGTTGCATCGAGAAGTTGATGGTTAATTCATAACCATAATTGTTTGTGATTGAACAAAGTTGAGTTATGTAAAATATGTATAAGCATCAAGGGGAGGTTAGAACATAAAATTAAATGAATATTATATCTTTCTTTCAATGAAAATTATCACTAACAGAAAGGTTTGCACCATGCATTCCACAATCTTTGGCCTGATTGTTGTGATTAATTATAGAAAATAATGCCAAGAATCAACCTTTAATCTAAAGTTAATACCACAACAGCTAGCTGTCAAAGAGCTTTAAAATTATTGTTTGCCATTATTACAATACAGTTTTTGACTCCACATAATAAGCCTTTAGTGAATTAAAGATTTTCCTGTCGCCATGCATTGTCAAATCAGTTTTATGCTCATAGATTTTATTGTTTGTTTTTCAGTTTAATGGCTATGGAGGATCACTGTGTAGCAAAGATCCATATGACAAAGATGATGAAGAAGCTGATGCCATATATGATGAAATTGATAAGCGCATGGATGAGAAGAGGCGAGAATATCGTGAACAACGTTTGAAGGCAGAATTGGAGAACTATCGTCAGGAGCGGCCAAAGATCCAGCAAATGTTTAGTGATCTTAAGCGAGAGTTAGCAAATGTATCAGAAAATGAGTGGAGCACAATTCCAGAAGTTGGTGATGCTAGGAACAGAAAACAGCGTAATCCAAGAGCAGAGAGGTTTACTCCCCTTCCAGATAGTGTTATCTCTCATAACCTTGGAGGAGAGAATGTAACAACAATTGATCCTGGCTCTGGACTTGCCTCCATGATGCCAGGAACTTCAACTCCTGGAATGCTCACCCCAAGTGGTGATCTTGATTTACGTAAAATTGGACAGGCACGGAATACTTTGATGGGTATGAGACTGAACCAGGTGTCAGATGCTGTGGGTGGTCAAACTGTGGTTGATCCTAAGGGTTATCTGACTGACCTTCAGAGTATGATCCCTCAATATGGAGGGGATATAAATGATGTGAAGAAGGCGAGACTTCTCCTCAAATCTGTTCGAGAAACAAATCCTAATCATCCACCTGCTTGGATTGCATCGGCACGTCTGGAGGAGGTGACTGGGAAGATTCAGTCTGCCCGAAACCTTGTTATGAAAGGCTGTGAGATGTGTCCCAAGTCAGAAGATGTATGGTTAGAAGCAGCTCGACTCCAGCCTCCTGACATGGCTCGAGCTGTAATTGCACAAGCTGTGCAGACACTTCCACATTCACCCAGAATATGGATAAAGGCTGCTGACCTAGAGTTGGAATTAAAGGCAAAGAAACGGGTCTATCGTAAGGCTCTGGAACAAATTCCTAATTCAGAACTTTTATGGAAGTTGGCTGTTGAACTGGAAGAAGAAGAGGATGCAAAGATTCTTCTTAGTCGTGCTGTTGAATGTTGCCCTACATCTGTAGATCTTTGGTTGGCCTTAGCTCGATTAGAAGTATATGAAAACGCCAGAAAAGTTCTTAACAAAGCTCGTGAGAATAATCCAAAAGACCGTCAGATTTGGATTACTGCCGCAAAGTTAGAAGAAGCCAATGGAAACAGTGCTTTGGTTGGCAAGATTATTGAACGTGCTATTTCAACACTGCAGGCTAACATGGTTGATATTAATCGAGATTTTTGGATCAAAGATGCCATGGAAGCTGAGCATGCTGGGGCTGTACTTACTTGCCAAGCCATCATCAAAAATATAATTGGCTATGGAGTTGAGGATGAGGATCGGAAGCATACCTGGATGGAAGATGCAGACAGCTGTGCCACTCAGAGTGCCTTTGAATGTGCACGTGCCATCTATGGCCATGCTCTTTCCATATACCCAAAGAAAAAATCTGTATGGCTTGCAGCTGCACATTTTGAGCGCAGTCATGGTACCCGGGAATCTTTGGAAACACTTCTCCAACAGGCAGTAACACATTGCCCTCAGGAGGAAACACTTTGGCTAATGGGAGCTAAATCTAAGTGGCTGGCTGGTGATGTCCCAGCAGCTCGGTCGATCCTTGCTCTAGCCTTTAAAGCTAATCCAAACTCTGAAGAGATTTGGTTGGCAGCTGTCAAACTGGAGTCAGAAAATAATGAATATGAACGTGCCCGTCGTTTGCTTGCAAAAGCTCGCTCTCAGGCAGCCACATCTAAAGTGATGATGAAGTCTGCTCATTTAGAATGGGCATTGGGTAATTTAGACTTAGCCAGAACTTTGCTTGATGAAGGTATCAAAGAGGTAGGTGACTTTGCTAAATTGTGGATGATGAAGGGCCAGATCCTAGAACAACAAGGTCAGCTAGAAGCTGCATGGGAAGTATACAGAGATGCTGTCAAACGTTGTCAATCATCTATACCTCTTTGGAGATTATTAGCATCCTTGGAGGAACAGCAAGGAAAGTTGGTTACAGCAAGAGCAACATTAGAGAAATCAAGAGTCCGTAACCCAATGAATGATGAACTGTGGTTGATGGCAATTCGTTTAGAGCTTCGAGCCGGAAATCGTGAAGTTAGTCGCTCACTAATGGCACGTGCTTTACAAGAATGCCCCACATCTGGTATCCTGTGGGCTCAAGCAATTTTTTTGGAGGACCCTGCACAGAGAAAGAGTCGCAGTGTTGATGCCTTAAAACGATGCCAAGATGATGCACATGTTGTTTTGGCAGTTGCAAAAATGTTTTGGATGGAAGCTAAAAAGAACAAAGCCCGAGAGTGGTTTAACAAGACTGTCAAAATTGATCCTGATCTGGGTGATGCTTGGGCTTGGTATTACAAAATGGAAATATTATTTGGCTCTGAAGAGCAGCAACAAGAAGTACAGAAACGGTGTGTAGCAGCTGATCCGCACCATGGGGAGCACTGGTGTTCAGTTTCTAAATTCATACATAATTGGAGAAAAAAGACACCAGAAATTCTTCAGCTTGTAGCAGAAAAACTTCCAATTCCTGTCATGAATAGAGAAGTTTATTAAACAAAACTGTGTATTATAAATATATATATTTTATAAATTATCTCGGTATGGTAGGATATATATGGTTTGTTTTGAAAGTGAGAACTGCGTGTTGTTTGTTAGGCCATTCATCCACCTTTCTTATTTATGTACATAAACTTCATTACTAAAACAGCAACCAATAAAATTTTATATTACACTTCTTCAAATTCTTATGGTAGCCCAATTTGTGCTGTACTTATTGTCAGGCATTATATTCTTAAATAATGAATTTTTTTTACTTATATTTCCCTCATAATGTAAGATTGATTTCTTTTTATCAAAGCGATTCATTAATATGTTAAGTGTAAATAGTATATGAAGTTTAACCAAACATCATGTTTTATAATGTGTATATGGTAAAAGAGTACTTGAAGAATTGATGTTAGCAGTTACTGTGCAACTTGAATAGAAACTTCATTAAGAAAAAGTAAAGTAGACTTTACACCACTGTTTTCTTGTATACATTCAGTACCTTAACATCAGTTTTATATTTTTAAAGTGATTAGTCGTAAAGTTATGGCCAAAGGACAATGTTTTATACATATCCTCCCCCCTCCCGTCATCGTTGATCGCTGTTTCCCGTGTTATTGAGGTAGCATCAGAAACACAAAGAAAGGGGCTGCATTTGCTCACATCCATTCTCTTGCTGTTGCATGTAATGCTCTAAAACCAGAGTTCCCTGTCCACAGACGGGCCCCACAGACCTTTCCATGGTGTACTCCACATGCTTCACATGCCTTGGTTCAGTCTATTGACAGCACATTGACCCTTGTATACCACATCATTCCAATTCCCTCTATCCCTTGCATGCCTTTCACCCTCCTACGTGACCCTGATCACTCAAAATATTTTCCACTCCACCCTTCCATCTCCATTTTGGTCATCCCCTTCTTGTCCCCTCCACTTCTGACACATAATTTCTTTGTCATGTCAACCTCTCCTCATTCATTCTCTTCTTATGTCCAAAATATTTGTGGTGATATAATTGCTTTTTGTGCGTTACGGGGAGAGTTTTACACTCTATTGCCCTGGCACTTGTATATATGTACCATGTTCAAGATTTAGTCACACACACACACGCACACTAACGTATGGCAGGTACCCATTTTATCGATCAATCCTTGGGGATGTACTGGACCGGCTGCCGGGACCATGATTTGAACTTGTGCAGGTTTGACCCATGATGGCTCATGCATGCGTGATGGTCAGGAACGCCGAGCGTTGCACCTCGGAGGTCCGTCTATATGCAGGGCAACTGAGTAGTAAGTGTTTAGTGTCCTCTTTATGGTAGTTGCATCTTGGTCATGGAGGGTCTTGGAATGTGTAGGCAGCGGTGTTGTGTTCATTGGTTTCTAGAGCGCAAACAGGAGTGTGGCGTTTGCCTGAGTAGTATGGTTTCTGATGGGTTGGAGTGATTTAAAGTACAGATATGTAATAAATGAAGTATTTTAAGTTCTATTAGATAAAATACTCGTTTTCTATGATGATCGTTTTCTCTGAAGCGCAGTGCTGGTGTATTGGAGACCGAAATTAAACATGAAAGTTGTCCTTCTCTCCTATATATTCTTTGTGAAACCTCATGCATTAGAAAAGGGAATGGAATAACTGATCGCCCTCAAAAAAATGACCAATCATCATATTTTATGAGAGGCCACACTTTGGAAAGCATATGAAAATCGATTAGCAAGACTTTTTACCAATAATGATCGAATTAGCATGGCAAAACATGCCCCAGTTAAGGATATCTCGGATGAAAGAAAGTAGAAATTAATCAGGGGTTCTTAGATTTTTTTATACCTGATTTTTAAAGTTTTAAGGGTTACATGAAGAGGGATAGGCACAAGGAAGAGAATTCCACTGCTAATCTGTCCAAGGTATTTTGAAAGTCAGGGATAGAGGTGCACTTAAAATTAAAAGGAACATTGCTACTTAAAGGAAAGTTTACATACCAGATGGAAATTTTCTTTAAGACGTACATTGCCTTTCGAGAATAATGTTATAGTAATTTTCTTTGAAAACTAAGCTTCGTGTCATTTTTCAGTTAACTTAGTCACGTGAAATACGAGGAAAAAAAAATCGTCTTAGCTGGATTTAGCGTGTCATTCAGTTTTGTATGTTTCCGACTCTATATACTCTGTCAATTCATAAACCATAATTTCTTACAGAAGAATAGAAATGCATCAAAATAATGAAAAAGCTTTTCACTGCAATTTCCTTCTTTTAGTAATAGAACCGATGACGTCAAATGGTTAAAGAATACATTAAATACGGATTTTAGATAACACTGGACGAACGGAAAGTGACAACGCTTGAACACTTGATTTGTCAGTAAAGGTTTCTAATATCTCATTACTCTGTCATGTAAGTATGTTAAATGTAACTTGTTCCTATGGAGAATATAACCCCTTAGTGGAGGAACGGGTAAATATGTTGTCATGAAGGCACTCTAGAGTAACTTCCGGAAGTGAAGTCTGTCACTACTAACAATAAGTAGAAATGATTTAGTAGGTCGCTGATGAGATAACGAAGTAAAAAACTAGTGATTGTGGGAATTGCCATAACGTTCTGAGAAAATGTTGGGAAAGTGGAAGTGTACTGATTGAATCAATAGAACCCATAAAAAAATCACTTCTCATGCATGCAAAATAGGAAAATTTTTGTTTAGGGGCACCAGATGAACGACATTTGTATGTGGATGAAACATTTATCTGTGGTATCCTAATAATTAATACAAGTTGTTTAGAACGGGAGAGCTGATGTATTGCTCCTCTGAGTAATGCTAGGTTAGGCACCCACAAAGTGGGTAGGGCTTTGAGGATGAAGGAAATTTTGGGGAAAAACTCTATGAACTACCGCATATTATAACCAAGTCAAACCTACTTTACCATATTCAACCCTATCCTACCCTACTTTGCCTTACCTTTCCTTACCTTACCCTTACTTGTGTAACATGCAAGATGTTGATGTTAATTTTAGAAAATAAAAGGAATATGCCCATTCTGTGATGAGGACCGTGCAGTTGACCAGCTAGGTTAGGGGTTGTTTGGAACACAGGGGTTCAGTGAAAAATGTCATTATGCATGACCAACATAGTAAACATTGCATATACATATTCTGTATATTAACTACAGCTTCATATATAATATACTATACAAAATTAGATTGGAAATGGAAGATATTTGTATTTCATTTGTGATACAAAATAAATTGAATTAATTTGAATGTTAGTCAGTACACTTGAGCTTGGGGGATGGGCATGGATCAGAAGTCAACTCATTGGAGAACAGAGGGCAAAAAAAAAGAATTAAGAAACGATGAGCTAGGAGAAGAAAGTGGTGAACTTTGTTCATGTTACTCAAACGGAACCTTTGGAGAAATGAGCCTTTTAGATCAGCTTATAAAGAACACCACAACTTCTTCACTTTTAATGTTTTCTCATAGTGTATCTCTTCTTATATCTAAATTGCGAAGTTTTATGGTGTAAATCAATCCAAGATCAATACTGAAGTCAAATTCACAGGGCAGCAAATAATTTTTTTCTACGAGAACACAATCAGTTGCTCCTGGTCTTGTAAAGCTTGATGTAGTTCCAAAGTCGTGTAGTGACATCCTTCACAAATATTCTCCAGCATTTTGAAAACAAAGAGATTTGCACCCAGAAAATACACAAATAGTTATATTTAGATTACTCACAAAAGACATTAAAGATCAATCAACCATTGAAGCTTTACAGCTGTAAAATATTGAAAAGATCAAAGACCATGTGATATTATTGAAATGTGTACAATTTGACTACTTGAAACATCATGGTCATTAACTTCATTGTCAAACAGAATGGTTAATTCATCAGTTTTTCCTCACATCAAAACAGCTTTGAATGTTGAGTAAGTTGTGCTGTGTGATTTGCAACTTTATGGTTTATTCTTTGATATTAGAGGCAATAGTGTAGAGGGTTATGAATATCAGAGAAAATGTCAAGTTAATTGATGTAAATATGGGTGAAACAGTCGTAAAAATTCTAAATAATTAAATTTTCACCTAACCTGCCAAGCAGTTGAGATTGATATTAAAGGTCAGTACTGTATTCTAGTCAAAATGTACCAGTTACACCCGTGATTGAGCATCACATAACTGACAGTAGACATCATCAACCAGGCGGCCTACAGAGTAGCCAATCATGCCACTGTCCAACCTCATTGCAAGCAACAGTTTTATGAGGTCTAGAACCAGACCAGTTCAATGTTTGTATCTTTCTTTTATGTTTCTTGACTGCTTGGGCAGTTTAGGTGAGGTTTACATAGATTCTGATGTTTTAAACAAGTTTCATCAACAGTGCTCTTACGTTGATTAGCCTTACAGTTTTAGTTATAAATGTTGGATAAATTTTGGATATCCTGGGAATTTTTATAGGTTCTCTAGATTCTCTAGATTAGAGCGAATGTTTCACATGCTTTTTCATTAAGTAATCCACATTTTCCATCATCTTTATAGCCACAACCCCAGTCTATTATTTATTATTATAGTTCAGAGGTCCCTTGCCAACCACTGGGATTGCATTCATGGAATACCTAGTGGTACATTTGTACCCTAAAGTCTATCATACTTTTAATGTTATTTGAAAAAAAGTGCAATAAAAAGTGTCCTTTTTAATGCAAACTCTTTAACTTGATATTTTAATAAGATTTTTCATGGAATGTTAGGATTTATTTTGTAGAGTGATTTAAGACTGAACAAGTATGAATGCGATCATTTGTTATCATCCTGCGATAGCTAATAATTTACTAGTAATAAGAGCTAAGATTTACAGTTTAGTACCTTAATTTTGTTTTTATTTAAAGTATGTGAAGGTTAAGGTTTAGTGTTTACAAGCAGTTTTTTGTTTTCTGTATTCTCTTTAAGCACATACTACCAGATTTGTTGAATATTTTTTCTGCCTAATGTTGGGAAGCAAATGTATATAATGCACAGAAAGTGCTTGTGATCATAAGAGTCACATGTATATTTAATAACTTGGAAAGTAAGGGACTGTAAATCTCAACAGCAAGGGAAATTTAGGTAATGTTTTCACAGGTTCTGTTGACTTCTAAGAGTGCTTTGCCAACCACTGTGTTGTATGTTTATTAGTTAAACAGATAGACATAATTAAGTTTGAAAGAACAGATAGACATAATTAAGTTTGAAAGAATACAGAGACACCTCTCAAGCTAAAGAACTTGAACTCTACAGTTTGGAAAGAACAAAGAGAGATACGCTATTATATACATGGCTGCAAAGAGAAGGCATGAGGAGTATGCTTTTAAACCTGAAAGCATCTCAGCTAGGAATATAGAATGATCTAGTTAGGAATAATTCCTAGGAATATCCCAGAAGGATATCAAAAGAAAATATGAGTCTTGCAAAATGTTTAAAACTTAGTTCACTGGTGTGCCTGGAGAAAAAACATGAATGGAATGACTTCAGAAACAAAATATACAGTGGCCTCATGGCTGAAGCCAGTCCCTGATGTACTTCAGTCAGATAACTACAAAAGATGAATAGCATTAGAGAGAGAGAAAATAATTCAGCAAGACCTGCAGTGATCACTTCAAGCTAGCCCGGTCATTATAACAAACTCTCAATAATGTACCCTCCATTTATGACATATCCATCCATTT
The DNA here is from genome assembly GCA_038088735.1 of Panulirus argus. Classification (NCBI taxonomy): domain Eukaryota; kingdom Metazoa; phylum Arthropoda; class Malacostraca; order Decapoda; family Palinuridae; genus Panulirus; species Panulirus argus. The sequence continues at coordinate 602 of JAYMFT010169333.1, read as the reverse complement.
AATCTCTGCTTAACCTCTATATTTCCAAGACATTTCAGCACAGCCAGGTCAGCCCTCTCAATCATACTCCTTATACTACCACACCACACTACATACCATCCTGTTATCCAACACATTGATTTACCTCCGTTCTTTTTCATTCAGGGCCCAAGACTGTTACCTGTGCAGCAGTGTTGAAAGTATCATACCTTTAGACATACCCATTTTTGCCATAAAAGAAACTAACCCCTCCTTCCACACATTCTTTAGTTATTATTAGTATTTTTTTTTTTCCATACATAATCGCCATTTCCCATGTTAGCAAGGTCGTGACAAGAATGGATGACTACATAATCGCCTTTTCCCATGTTAGCAAGGTCGTGACAAGAATGGATGACTGAGCCTTAGAGGGAAAAATTCTCATTTGGCCCCATTTTCTGTTCCTTCTTTTGGAAAAGTAAATCAGGAGGGGAGCATTTCAATCCCTCATTATTATTATTATTATTAATTATTATTATTATAATTATTATAATTATTATTATTATTTTTTTTTTCATACATATTTGCCTTTTCCCGCGTTAGCGAGGTAGCGTTAAGAACAGAGGACTGAGCCTTAGAGGGAA
>JAYMFT010169322.1:0-12263 GCA_038088735.1 Panulirus argus | reverse complement strand
TAAGAATATATGGTGTGGGAGGTAAACTGCTGGAAGCAGTGAGAAGTTTTTATCAAGGGTGTAAGGCATGTGTACGTATGATTAGGAAAAGAAGAGTGACTGGTTCCCAGTGAAGGTCGGTCTGCATCAGTGGTGTGTGATGTCCCCATCGTTGTTTAACTTGTTTGTGGATAGGGTGGGTAGGGAGGTAAATGCAAGAGTTTTGGAGAGAGGTGCGAGTATGCAGTCTGTCGGGAATGAGGGGGCCTGGGAAGTGACTCAGTTTTTCTTTGCTGATGAAACAGCACTGGTGGCTGATATATTACAAGTAGGAAATCATAATCCATAATCATAATGAGGTATAAGTTTGTTGAATATACCTGGTAAGTTATTATAGAAAGGTATTACTGACTGATAGGATGAAGACATATACATAGCATCAGACTGGGGAGGAACAGTGTGGTTTTAGAAGTGACAGAGGATGTGGAATCTTTATGTGGCATTTATGCATCTAGAGAAAGCATATGATAGGGTTGATGGAGATGCTTTGTGGAAGGTCTTAAGAATATAAAGTATGGGAGGAAAGCTGCTAGAAACAGAGAGAAGTTTATACTGAGGGTTCAAGGCTTGAATACGAATAGGAAGAGAGAAGAGTAAATGGTTTCAAGTAAAGGCTGGTTTGCAGCAGGAGTGCGTGAGGTCACCATGGTTGTTTAATTTGTTTATGGTAGGGAGTTCCCAGAGGGAACACATTAGACATACTGATAGATAGACACATAGACAGGATGGGGTGGTGAGGGAGGGTAATGCGAATCTTGTAAAGAATAGCAAGTATGCAGTCTGTGGGGGACGAAAGGGCCTGGCAACTAAGTCAGTTGTTGTTTCCTAATGATACAGCACTGGTGGTAGCATCACATGAGAAACTACAGAAGTTGGTGACTGAGTGTGAAAGAGTGTGTGAAAGGAGAAAGCAGAGAGTTAATGTATACAAAAGCAAGGTTATAAGGTTCAACAAGGTTGAGGGACAGGTTGATTGGAGTATGAGTTTGAATAGGGAAAAGTTGAAGGAAATGAAGTGTATTAGATATCAAGGAATGGACATGGCAGCGAATGAAACCTTGGAACTGGAAGTGAGTCACAGGGTGGGGGATGGGGTGAAGGTTCTGTTAGAGCTGAAGGATGTGGAGAGAAGGAATGCTATTTGGGAATGCCTCAACAACATAAATGGATGCGAGGCATGGGCTAAATTTAGATAAGGCAGTGCCGAGGAGGGGTGGATGTGTTGGAAATGAAATGTGTGAGGACAATATAAGTTAAGAGGTGGTTTGATCGAGTAAGTAATGAAAGGTAAGAGATGTGTGGTAATAATAAGTGTGAAGTTGAGATAGCAGAAGAGGGTGCACAGATGTGGTTTGGACATATGGAAAGAATGAGAGAGGAAAGGTTAACAAAGTGGATATATGCATCAGAATAGGAGGGAACAAGGAGAACGTGGAGAGCACATTGGAGATGGAAGGATGGAGTGAAGATACTGAGCAATCAGAGCCTGAGCATCCAATAGGGTGAAAGAAGTGCAAGGAATAGAGCGAACAGGAACAATGTGGTATACGGGGGTCGCCGTGCAGTCAACAGACAGATCTAGGGCATGTGAAGTGTTCAGGATAAACCATAGAAAGGTTTGTGGGGCCTGGTTGTAGATAGGGACCTGTGGTTTTCGTGCATTACACATGACAATGAGTGAATGGAAGAGAGCAGATGTGGCTTTTGTTCATCTGTTCCTGGCACTGCCTTGCTAACAAGGAGAACGGCGATCAAGTAATATTTCTACCTATCTGAGAACATCCTCATAACTTAATTCTCCAACTCTAAACTAAATGTATACCAACTACAGTGCAACCCAAAACAAACTTAAAATTTCTATGTCTTTGTGTTGCAGCATACCTGAAGATGGCCATAGTTATCTGATGATACTATTTGCTCTCCAGTTATGAGATGAAACTTGGAATGCAAAGCATATTTGGGTTGCTGGCCCTTCTTAAAATTTTCCACATGCTCTGTCTGTCGCATCCAGCATGTCAGTATCCCACGCATGCACTTGACACATGATTGGCCGAGTTCATAAGCCTTCCCACGGTCATCATCTATTCGCCTGTAAATGGAAGAAATGAAGGTAATTATATTCTATTACAATTACCTTTATCAGCTCTGGGCTGAGAGAAAGAGAGAAAGTGTGATAGATGAGTGACAAAGAAACTAAAACATCAAAAATATTAAAAGAAATGATGGTAATCTTTTTTAAAAACATTGGAGGCTCCAGTCATGGACAAAAGTCCATATCAAAGCCAGGCATTAATCAAAATATAAAGAAGATTATGAAATGGAAAAGAGGAGACAATGGAAAGTATTTACAAATTATACAGGAAGCACAAAACTGGTCTTTTAAAATGTGTGAGGTTATAATCATTAAGAAACACATGAGAAGGTAGAGAGTTCCAAAGCTTTGAGGTGTGGGGAAAGAAACAGTTATCAAAACAGTCCACCCTTGAGCTGCCAACAACCACACAGTAATAATGTGATGCAGCAACATCCCAAGTATTGGGTGGTCTAGTTAGTGGTGGGGGCACACAAGCAACCAGCTCCCAAAAGCAAAAACAAAAGTAATATGGTATGTTTCTTACAGTGAACACTTAGGATAAACAGCAAAAAGGAAAAAAATGTGGAGAAAGAATTCTAGCTGGAAAATCCTCTTCTTGTACTTCAGTTTCTTAAAAATGAAACAGAAGAAGGAGCCAAGCAAGGAGCACTCATCCTCCATGAAGGCTCAGGCTGGGGTGTCTAAAAGTGTGTGGATGTAACCAAAATGAAAAGATGAGTGACAGGTAGCATGTTTCAGGAAACAAACCTGGATGCTCTGGCTCTGAGTCAAGCAAAGCTCAAAGGCAAAGGGAAAGAATGGTTTGGAAACGTCTAAAGAGTAAAGTCTGGAGTTGGTGAGAGGGTAAGAGCTAAGGAAGGAGTAATACTACTTCTGAAGCAGCTGTGAGAGTGTGTGAAAGATTGTAAGGAAGTAATTTCTAGAGTGATGTGAGTAAAAACAAAAGTGGATGGCAAAGAGATGTGTGATTATTAGTGCTTATGCACCTCGACGTGAGAAGAATGATCATGATAGAGAAATTGTTTCAGAGCAGATGTGTGAGTGTGTCAGCAGTTTTGATGTTAAGAGACCGAGTATTAATGATGGGTGATTTGAATGAGAAGGTGAGTAATGTACCAGTTGAGGGTATAACTATGGTAGCATGGAGTATTCAGTATTATGAATGGAAATGGTTAACAGCTTGTGGAGCAGTGTGCTGAAAAGGGACTAAAGATCGGAAATACTCGGTTTAAAAAGAGGGAGATACAAAAGAATACGTATGTAAGTAGAAGAGATGGTCAGCAGGCATTACTGGATTACATATTAATTGATTGGTGCATAAAAGAGAGACTTTTGGATGTAAACGTCCTGAAAGAAGCAGCTAGGAGGATGTCTGATAACAAATTTGAGGAAGCAAGAGTGAAGATTTGTATAGGTTTATGAAAAAGAGGACATCAGCAAGAAGAGAGTGGTGAGAGTAAGTGAGCTTGGAAAAGAGACTTATTTGAAGAAATACCTGGAGAGCTTGAGAGTAGAATGGCAAAAGGTGTGAGTAAATACAGCAAGTGGAGTGGGTGAGGAACTTAAGATACTTAGGGAAGCAGCAATGGCATGTGGGAGAGATGAATGTGACATGCGAAAGCTGGGAGGTGGGTAAATTAAAAAGAGTAGTGAGAGGTGTGATGAAGAAGTTGCATGCGAAAGAGAAAAGGCAAACATTTGGTTGTTACAGGGAAAGGGTTTAAATGATTGGGGATGTATAAGAGAAAGCAGCTGGAGGTTAAGGGAAAGGTGCAGGAGCTGAAAAAGAGGCAAATGAGAGTTGAGGTGACCAAGTATCAATAAACTATAGGGAAAATAGAAAGATCTTTTGGAAGGAAGTTAAAAACGTGTGGAAAACAATGGAATACATGGAAAAATCAGTAAAGGGGGGTAAAGGAGGAAGTGATAACAGGTAATGGTGAAGTGAGGAGGAGATGGAGTGAGTATGTTGACAGACTGTTGAATGTAGTTGATGATAGAGTGACAGATGTAGGATGTTGGGTTGAGGTGGTGAATGAACAAAAAGAGACATGGAGAGTGGTTTGGTGAAGAGAAAAGGGGTGGTGAAAGCTTTACATAAGATGAAATGTAGCAAGGTGGCTGGAATGGATGGTACTACAGTAGAATTTATCAAGAAAGGTGATACTATGTTGTTGACTGGTTGGTAAAGATTTTTCATAGGTATGGATCATGGTGAATTGCCTGAGGACTGTCAGACTACAAGTATAGTGCCACTGTATAATGGCAAGGGGAATAAAGGTGAGCATTCAAACCACAGAGGTATAAGTTGTGGAGTGGACCAGTTAAGTTGTATGGGAAGGTACAGACTGAGAGGGTGAAGGCATCTACAGAACATCAGACTGGGGAGGAGCAGTGTGGTTTCAGATGTGGTAGGGGATGTGTGAATCAAGTGTTTGCTTTAAAGAATGTGGGTATAAATACTTAAAGAAACAGACAGATTTGTATGTGGCATTTATAAATCTAGAGAAAGCATATGACAGGGTTGACAGAGATGCTTTGCAGAAAGTCTTAGGAATATACTGTATGGAAGGAAAGCTGCTAGAAGTAGTTAGTTTTTATTAAGGGTGTAAGGCACGTGTTCCAGTTGAAGGAGTAGAGAGTGAATGGTTCCAAGTGAAGGTTGGTCTGTGGCAGTGGTGTGTGATGTCACAATGGTTCTTTAATTTGCTTATGGACAGGGTGGTAAGGGAAATAAATGTGAGTCTTGGAGGGAGGGGCAATTATGCAGTCTGTGATGGAGGAGAGGACCTAGGAAGTGAGTCAATTCTTGTTTGGTGATGATACAGCACTCATGGCAGATTTCATTAAGAAATTTCAGAATTTGGTGAGTTTGCTCATGCAGAAAATGGCAATCAAGTATGAAAAAATAATCAACTTTCCTTATGTGTATGAGGATACGGCATATGTATAAAGACTAAAAAGATGCAGTGACAACATCCCTGTTTAGGAAGTCATGACAAAGAAAGGAGAAATTTTTTTCTAAATCTTTTCACTCTGTCTTCCACATCTATAGCATAGTATCCTAAATCATGCAATAAGTGTGTTTAAACTCTGTTCATATGGCAATCCACCAATTCATCTTTGTCTTGAGACTGATTCCATACTTCATGGATTGTTAGCGCACATGACTATACTTTCAAAATGGTGCCAGTTTCAGTACAGCACAAATATCTACGTAGTGAAGATACCAAGTATACTGTACTAAGACTTTAACTATTTTTAGTCACCTAAAAACATACATCAGCAAAAAATTAGTAATAATCGGAGATTTTGATTACTGCATTTCAGTAAAATAAAGCACTGGAGAGGAGGTCATTATTGTAAACAATAAGAACTACTGATTCCCAGCAGGTAACTCTGCCAGCTGCCAGGTGATCTAGCCAGTTTCTCTCCGAAACATAGTGTGACTTATAAGATTCTAAGCCACAAAAGCTTGGCAGTGGCCATCTTGATACTCTCTGAGTAATCAATGAGACTGTTGTCTCTGTAAATATGCATTAACATTATATTCTACACAAAATGGCAGTGAATTAAAAGTTGTCCATGAGCTCAGCCTACACAAAGTTTTATCAAGCCTCTTCATGAAAAGTAAACAAAAAGTTTTAACTGCAGCTGTAATTAGGTTATGCTTGGGAAAGAAAATTCTGATCTTGACTGTGAAGAATTTTCTATTGAAGGAAAGATGATCAGTGGCACAGGGATGCTGGAATCCCTATGATGAAAATTATGGGGATAATGGTAAATAGATAAAAAGATTAAACAACTGGAAGTGATGAAACTGAGCAGTATCTCTACAGATAAAGGTAAGTATCAACTAATAGCTGTACACTCCGGAAAATGAAAGAAGATACAGGAGTCGGAAAAAACTACAAAATCAAAGCAATCAAGGGAATTCAATACAAGTAATTCTATCCAATGCATTCTTCTGATCCTCCTGAACCCCATCCCCTTGCTTCCTTCACTTCTGACATGGTCATGGTCAATGCAGCTGCCACTTGAGATAATCAGTTCTATTTCCTGTTTTCTTTATGCAACTCTCCTCACCATGTTACTCTATGCACTTGAATCACCACCCTGAATTCCAAATGAAAACCATGTTTTTCTACGTGTATGTTTCCTGGATGGTTTAAAATCATTCAGGTGATGGATGTTCTAGTGGCAACTGTCGCTCAATCAGCAATGGTCAAGGTATCTCCCATCAGATGATGCCTTAATTCATCAGCTAATTTACCTCTCGTCCTAAGAATCATTACTTCCAAAACACTCCTAGGGCTCTTGTCTGTATTCCCTTTCTATCAGTTAAGAGTCTGCTGTGAATAAGTGGAGACTCCTTTGCTGTGACCACCCCTTTGATAGGAGTTCCCAGTGTTAATGGGCATCAGAGGTTTAGAATGATACACAGATATTGTGAAAGTGCATCCAAAACAATAAATCAACCAAAGCTGTATAATATGAAACACAAACATCACCTGTAAGCTTGGAAGAGACTCCAGACGGATGCAGCACAGTAAATTGTTGTGCGTATATCTGCCACCTCCTTGTCTTGGCTAGTACATGGAAAAAGCCCAATTGTGATACTCTGATTCTGTAGTAGCTGGCGTTTCACTGTGAAAATAAAAACAAAACTCAGTTAATAGGAAAGGCTACAATGAACCTACAATAAGGTAAGCCAAGGAACTTGGGAGCTATCAACTATGAAAGACTTCCCTGAGCCTAAGGAGCTTAAGAGTCTAATCAGAAGGGTAAAGTTACTAACAGTTTAAATTTCAATAACACTTTTATCATTCTAAATGGCCAAACCTAACCTAGAGGCATTTAAAGGTTTCAGCCTTTTGAGATATATTTATAAATATGAGGTGTATAATGATAAAGAGTGGGAGAAGAGAAAGATACTTAAGTGGTTTTGTCTAGTGGAGTTGTTGTACAATGAAAGGTTGGAAAAGAAAATATGCAGGAATAAGGCGAAAGGAAACTAAGTGAAGTAAAGACAGCCAGCATCCTGGAAGGGGATGGTGAGGGAATAGAAATAAGGACAGTGTGTAAGGTATGGAGCATACTTGGGAAGTGTGTCTGGATAGAGCAGCTTGGAGACATCCATTGGGGCTACTTCCCCACAGAGGGTAGTTTCCTGTGGATTTAGTTACTTAAGACACATAGAATTAGTTTACACATACTGACAGACTGATGATTATTTTGCAACTGCTATCTAGTAACAAAATATTTGTTATGTAACATCACTATTCTCACCATCAGTCACTGGCACTATTCCATCCATAACTTTTTCTCCTGGCTGGAGAATATTCTCCTGATATCCAAAAAAAGATTAGGGAAGTTGAGTGTTCTCTTAATTCATCCACTTATATCCAGAGAAAAAAATCTTTAACAGTATCTAACATTCATCTTATTCCCAACAGCAAGCTGAGAAACTTATGGGATATACATTCGGTACAGAACACAGTGGAAGGGAGGTCACTTGCGCAATCACTAACTAGTACAAAAAAATTTCCTTGATTATGTGGAGATAATCATGTACTAATGTAAGTACTCAGTGCAATTAATTTACAAACTAACTTAAATGTGTAAAGCATATGAGATCTATTTAGTTCACAATGAGGAAAAAAGTGGTCATATATTATAAGAATTTAAACCTTATATATAGCCTTATCAGAACAAAACTGCCAGTTTATGAAACTGAGGCACAGATAGAAGCAGAGATTTTATACACTAAAGGTGTGCAGTTACTTATAAATATTTCCTATCCACCTAAAATGCAGCTAGGACAAGCACATATTTGTTCCTTCAAAGTTTACATTTGCATCTGTAAGCCATGCACATATACATAAATATGAAATAACTTCTCCCTGATTAACAGTTTTATTTTAGAGTCAGTTCTAATAGTTAATCAAAATAAATTTTTGTATTTGCTCATTCTTAAACAACTATTTTTCAAACATTACCAAACACTGCTCTCCTAAATAAGCTTTGTTGGCATGACTGATTTTTCAGGTAAGCAGTCAATTGCTCTCCTACATTTTGCTCAATTTCAGCAATGAGAGGAAAAAATAACACAGAGTAGGAATTATAAAATCTTATGTAAAGGCTGTAATTTCATAGAATCATACAATAAATGACTTTACAATCCAGATTAAGGTGCACCTAGCAAACAAGTAAGTCAGTAAAAAATCAAGGAACTGATTTCATACATCATACAAATGACTATATTTTCACCTCTAGCATTAGGTTGAAACATTAGGTAGAAGTAGTAAGTAAGAACATTAGGCATAAGCTTTACGTTGTATAAGTCAGTAAGAACATTACGTAGGAGCCTCTGCAAACATCGCGCTAAACTTGCCCCGTCAGTGGCCTGCTAAGGGTGAGGTGCTTATGGCTAAGAAGTGGCACTGGAGTTTACTAGTTATGGAGACTTTACTGCTGTATCCACCCCTTGAGGGAGTTCCAGATGGGAACAGGCATCAGAGATATACAGAGATAGACAGATAAATAAAAATCAAATATCAAAATTTTACTGAAATAATCAAAACTCACTTTTTTAATCTGAAATGTCATTCTTGAGGTAAGGCATTTATTTGTCTGCTATAAAATCTCTGAATGAGTTACATACCACAAACTTGCTAACCTCTTAAAAGTATGGAATGCTATCAAATTAGTGATGTCTTACTTCTGAATCTGTTAATAGACAATGACAATCGTTCATACAAAAACCACTCTAAAACTACTTGATCCATCTGGAAGAACTGAGGTTAACTGTGACTTTCATAATTCTAAAAACAAAACAGTAATGCTTTCAAGAATAAGCACTGAGACTTCATTTAAAAAAGGAAAGAATAGATTCACTTTTGTATCAAATCAACTGTTTCTTCGTTTTCATACTTTCCTATTTACTTATTTTCTCTACATATCTATTTATCTATCATCTTTCACCCTCTTCTCATTTAGATGGAGAGGATCAAGTTCAAACAGAATCTCATATACCATTTAAACCTATATTCAGTGTGTTAAGGGAAAAGGTCTTCCATATTATTAGAGAGCTTCTTAATCTTCTTTCCAAAAAAACAACCTGTCAGAATTGACTTACATTCTATTCAAATTCACAACAATGCGCACAGCATACTTGTGCTACATACAATCACTGAACATTCTCCTAGCATCTTTCACAGAAATACCTCTAGATCTCAACAATGCTCACTGCATCTATTGTAGATTACATCTTCTCCTTGTACCTTTAAATACATTACCACAGATCTTCACAAACTTCTCATCAGCCATACTTCTGAAAGGGTTATTCCATTCTAGATTACTGTATTTCATCTTTGCACCTTGCAAATACTTTCTTCACAATACATTCATTTTTTCTCATCATTATTCTAAACAGTCTAATTTCCTAACAATGTTACAAAAATTGTCCATGCATGTATCATATATTTTCATATCTCACTCATTTAGCCAAAAAAAAACTAAAGTTTCATATCCATACTTCAGAGTCAGGGCAAATACTCCAACAGACAAGCTCCTTACTCACATTACCCTCTTAATTCTGTTATTAGGCAGTATTGTAACCAATGAGGTAGGAGGTGCTGCAACAGTGAAAAGTATAAAAGAGGCTTAAAATTGTGGAAAGTTGTTAAGCTTCAGTACCTCATGGGGATACTCTAGTTTTACTAGTGTCCAAGTCTCACCCCGCCTTCTTGTGGAGACCTCATTAGTACACCCCTTAGGAGTGGAACTAAAGGGGGAGGCATTGCCTAACTTCATCAGGGCAATTCTTTTAAATCTAGACAAACACCTGTGGTGTTCTGTCACTTTTTAGTTTTTTGACAATTATGGAGCCTCACTGCCTCTGGAAACATTGCACTGGAGTTGCCGTCTACCAGTGACCTGTCAAGGGTGAGACACAAAAGGCTAAGAAGTGGCACTGGAGTCTACCAGTTATGCCAAGTGTTAAAAAGAACGAGCAAATGAAGGTGATGGCACTGAATGTGAATGGGATGACTGGTGAGAGTAAAAGGAAGAAGCTTGTGGAGAAGTTTGAAAGTTGTAGCTTGGATGTGCTAGGGATTGGGGAAACCCACATTCTTGGGCACGGTGTTTGGAGTGAAAATGGAAAAGATGAATGAAAGTTATGGGAAGGCATGTAAGGAGGTGTGGGATGGACGAGAATGAGTAAAAATTATCAGGGAAGAGATGAAAATAAAGATGTGCAATTCTGCTGTCACAAAGAGTGTGGGAGTATTACAGAGCATGGATGGAATGGATCAAGAGCAGTGTGGGTGAAAGGAAAGACTGGGACTGTGAAGTATGCATGGGTATGTGTATATGTACCTGTGAATATGAAGACTGTACGAGGTAAGGATGAAATGAAGCTTTTCTGGAGAAATTTGAGTGACTGTGTAGATGGTTTTGAGAATGAGATAAATGTGGTCAAATTAGGTGATATGAATGTGAAAGTGGGATGTGATGAAATTAGTACGATAGTTGGTATATGGGGAGTGCCTGGAGTAAATGAGAATGAAAGTTGTCTTGTGGATATTTTTGCTGAGAGGAGTTTATTCCTTGCAAACACCTTTCTTTCAACAAAAGATGACCCACAGATATACATGGATGAGGAATGATGGGAGAGAAGAGCAAAAGGCTTTGACTGACTGTGTGGCAATGAATGAAATACTGAGAAAGGCTGTGCTAGATGCTAGAATTGTGAAAGGATTCTTTGGAGATTCTGACATTTCACGGTTCTTATGGGGATTAGGATCAGGGAGAAATGAAGGTAAGATGAAAGGAAGAATGGAGAGGTAAAAGTGTTGGCAAGCAAGAAGATGAATCAAAAAATACAGGGAGGATTATGAAAGAAAAGTAACTGAAAGCTTAGATGGAAGTGCAGTGAATGTAGGAATGCAGTTATGTGTGAATGAGGTGTTTAAAATGTTTAAAGAAATACCATCAAAGGTTGTAGAATCAGTAGCTGGATACAAGGTCAGGAGATATAGGAATTAAAAAGGCAATGCATGGTGGACAGAAGAGATTAGAAATGCTGTGGAAGAGAAGAAAAAGGCATATGGTAGATTGCTCGAAAAGAATGTACTGGTGGAAGTTCAGAGGGAAGAATATAAAATATGTAAGTGGAATGTAAAGAAGCTGATTGAGGAAAGCAAAGAAAGAACAGATGAAGATTTTTGGAGGAAAGTTAAGTGTAAAGTTTTAGGATAATAAGAAACTAGACTGGAAGGAGGTGAAAAAGGAAAGAGGTCGATGTAAGAATGGAAATGTTAATGTGAGAAGTAAGAAAGGAAAAGTGCTGAATCAAAAGGAGGAAGTGAGAAGAAGATGGAAAGAGTATTCTGAAGAACTGATGAATGTGGAAAAAGGGGAGCAGAAGTTGTTACATGCATGGGTATGGAGAATGGAAGGAAGGGGATACAAGTGCAAGGGCCTATAGCAGAAAGGGAGGTAAGAAGGGCAATAATGAGGCTGAAGGTAGGAAAGGCACTGAGAGTGGATGGGATTACTGCTGAAATGCTGAAGTATGGATGAGAAAGTGTGATAAGAGTGGATGCTTCTGATAAGTAATTTAGCATGGAAACAAAAGATTGTGCCTGAGGACTGGGTGAAAGCTATCATTGTTCCTTTATTCAAAGGAAATGGTGCTAAGGATGTATGTAGCAATTATAGAGGAATAAGTCAGTTAAGTATGCAAGGAAAAGTATGCAAGAATGTTAACAGATATAGTGATGGAAGTGAATGAATACAGAATAAGTGAAAAGCAAGGGGGTTTAGGGAAGGTAGGGTATAAATGGATCAGATATTTTAGTAAAGATGACTGTGGAAAAGTATTTCACAAAAGATATGAAGCTGTATGCAGCTTTCATGGATCTGGAGAAAGTGTATGATGGGTCAAGTGGAATGCTTTATGTATGCGTTAAGGATATATAGTGTAGGGAGATAACTGCTGGATGGTGTGAAAGCCTTCTATAGAGGAGCAAATGCATGTGTAAGAGTGGATGGAGAGATGCAAAAATTTTGTAATACATGTAGGTGTAAGGCAGGGTTGTGTGATGTCTTCATGGCTTTTCAA
>JAYMFT010169311.1:0-12263 GCA_038088735.1 Panulirus argus | reverse complement strand
GATGAGAAGAAAGGAGAGATAGGTAGTATGTTTGAGGAAAGAAACCTGGATGTTCTGGGTCTGAGTGAAACGAAGCTCAAAGGAAAAGGTGCAGAATGGTTTGGAAGCGTATTAGGAGTGAAGTCAGGGGTTGCTGAGAGGAAAAGAGGTAAGGAAGGAGTAGCACTACTGAAGCAGGAGTTGTGGGAATGTGTAATAGAGCGTAAGGAAGTAAATTCTAGAATGATGTGGGTAAAACTGAAAGTGAATGGTGAGAGACAGATGATTATTGGTGCTTATCCACATGGTCATGAGAGGCAAGTGTTTTGTGAGCAGCTGAGTGAGTGTGTCAGCAGTTTTGGTGCACGAGACTGGTTATTAGTGATGGGTGATTTAAATGTGAAGGTGAGTAATGTGGCTGTTGAGGTTATAATTGGTGCACATGGGGTATTCAGTGTTGTGAATGGAAACGGTGAAGAGCTTGTTGGATTTAAAACTTTGGTCTTCAATAAATGAATTGGTAACGGCAGGAGTGGACCATATAAGTTGACAGTTGGTGGAAACCTGATTGACTCTGTCTCTTCCTTTTAATATTATGCTGTCTCTGTCCCATGTGCTGCAGTTAGTGTTAAAAAACTAAATCGATAATGCATAGATAGATTCAGAGCTCTTAAGAGCTGTTGCAGGGTACAGCCCTAATTATGAAGCAAATATCAGAATTGTTAAAATGATGTACTTAGCATATATTAGGTCTCTAATAGATTACCACACACCAAGCTTGGTCCTACACAACAGCAAAGGTATTAATAGACTTGAAAAAATGCAAAATGAAGCCTTAAGAAACATACTTGGTTGCCCGAAGTCTACCAAAGTACTTTAACATGCAGAGAGAACTTGGTATCCCCAGCACTGAAGACAGAATACTTGAAATCAATCTCATGACAGGACTGAAACTTCTGCGTTGTGATCCAGATAGTGTTGTCTCTAAAAAATGTTAAACCATTTATGCCATGGCACAAGTGAATCTAAATGAATCCTAATAACAGCCAATCACATGACAATGTTTGGAGCACATAATTTGTATAAAATTAGGAAGCAGCAGCATTTCCTGCCTCCCTGGAAGATAACTCTCTTTGACATCACTACACCTACTTATCCACCCAAGAATTTAATTACTTATAATCTTCACCTTCAACACTTAGCCAAAGAAAGTGCTCTAGAACATATACAGAAACTGCAGACAATAATATAGCCCATTGCATCTATACTCTGCCACTGGGAGGGCAGGCAGTGCTGCCATTGTGATCCAGCTCAATGGTAATAGATTAGAGAAAAATTTTAGAATAAACAACTGGGCGTCTACTCTACAAACTGAACTGTTCGCCATACTTATCACTCTTGAGCACGTAGAAATGACTGCCGCAGAAAGTTTAATTATCTCCGATTCTTTATCTTCACTACTTGCACTTAATACCCTGAGATCAGATTTTTTTTTTTTTTTTTTTAACATGCTGGTCTCTGAAGTCAGTGACAAATTCTCACACAATATTGCTCAAGGGATTCAAATCAAATTGTTATGTATTCCCTCTCATATAGGCCTTCGTGAGCATGACAAAGCTGATGCTTAAGCCAAACTTGCATTTAGTAAAGGTGATGTTGAAAATAACATTGAATTGTTAATTTCAAGCCTCAAAACTGCAGTTAGAGAGGAACTAACTGACCTCTTTGAAACACGAAGGCGAGTTCAGATAAGCACAAGTAGAAACATTTTCCATCACAGTGAAATGTATAAAGTAAAACATGTATATGGAGAAAGTGATAAGATCAGCAGATTACATGAAGCTGTAATTACTAGATTAAGGCTAGGCTATAGGTACTACTGGAGCTTTGGCCGATCTGGAGATGTTAATCATGTAAATCTTTAAGTTTGTGGTCAAAGATTTAGACACAAACTTGAACGCTATGTCTTAATAACAAGGTACCTGAAAATATAAGTTTGTATCCACTTTTTGCATCTAGTAGATAAAACTCACCATATGCAACCACGCAACTATGTAATGCATGTAATATCAACCCATTGCAGTCTGATTAAGACTCTTTTTGACCACTGTATTCCTTTTGCGCTACCGCTCAAAGGATAAGTATGGGGTGCACAGTAAATTTGCCGGGGTTCCTGGCACAAATCAAATCAACCAGAGGGAGGAAGAGAATATTGCCTGTAGGATGTTGTTTATAGAGCGAGAACCAGTCCCATGGTGGGTGACTGACAGTGTTCCATTAAAAAAGAAATATTAAGATTCTTTGTGAGAGACCACACGGACTAGGGGAGGGCTGAAACATGGGAAGAGATAATATACAGCAGGGAACACCAGCCTCGGACCACCAGTGGCAGTAGCACTCCTGACTTGGTTGCGGTAGTAATATACTATTATAATTTGGGTCAGTAAATGTGGTAGGTGTTGGCCAACTAACCGAGCATATGTTCATATGAAAGATCAACCTACTGTAAGATTATAAGGAAGAGGGAAATATAGATCAATTGTAAGACTCGTTTACATTTAGAACGACAACACTAATTTGTGTACAGTTCATTAAGGCCTCAAAACAATAATCAATATCGTCCTGTAGTAGAACCCTATTATCGCCGTTGAATGGTTTCAAAATGGGAAACAAATAGCGCAATGATATGCTGATGGGTCATCAGTAAATGATTTGTTTGGTCGGTCGGTGGCAACAGTTTCAGAGCAGTACTTGTACCACGGTTATTCTGCCGTTGATCAGCGGAACACTTTACCTGATTATGACTACAATCTTCTAATGATATAAACTAAAATTTTTCTTTTTCGTTATACATATTCGCCATTTCCTACGTCAGCAAGGTAGCGCTAGGAACAGACGAAGTAATGGACTTATAAGCTCACACTCAAACTCTGGCTGCCATGTATGATAATCTGAAACCAAAGCTCTGTATCCATAGCCAGGCCCCTCTGACCTTTCCGTGATCCCCCGACCGCTTCGCATGCTCTGGTTCCCCTCAGTGACAGCACATGGTCCCCTATATACCACATCGCTCCAATTAGCTCCATCCCTGGCAACCCTCGTACCTTCCCGCATTTCTCATTAGCTTTCACGGTACGGACAACTGAATGTCCAAATCAAGGCCATTTCATTAATGCTATATATATATATATATATATATATATATATATATATGTGTGTGTGTGTGTGTGTATATATATCCTAGCCAAAGCAGGTACTCATTTTAGGGATCAATCCCATCGGGGAGGATGAACAACTGGGTTGACCGTGGACCGACTGCCGCATCCAGGATTCGAACCTATTTATTCGACCTGAGCGGTCCGTAAATGCGTTACGGTCAGCGACGCTAACCTCTACACCACGGACGTCCATCGGAGGATCAAGCCCCGAACCTTCAAAGCATCAGTCACTCCAACCTTCCACCGCCTCCTTAGTTTCCCCCTTTCCCATGCTCCCTCCACTCGTGACGTGTATACTCTCTTAGTCATTCACTCCTCATTCATCTGCTCCTTCCGAAACTCTAATTTTGATGTTACAATTGTGAGTAGCTCTTTATGATGAGCTACTAATGATTCAAGTCAATATCTGCGTTTCACTATAGTACTAACACAGATGTCCATTTTTCTAAGAAAGAAAAATCTTTGTGTGAATCTAATATTGCATTATAATGGCCACCATCTTATTACCAATTTTTCACCAGACTTCTGCGCTAGGGAACTGCACGGCTTCTCTCACATTACACTGAATTTCTTTTTTTCACCTCTAGTGCTTCCCCTATAGCTATACATCTATTCCCCTTTTGGTTTATTTCCCCACACGCTCATAAACATGTTTTACCGCACCTCCTCCTCCGGCTACCCTCTTTACACACAACATAGGATCTTTAATAATGCTGTCTAAGGTAAACTAAGAAAATTTCTTTATGGGACTCCTGTGGAGAATCCCATCTTCTCCACGGGTGATGCTTCTGTGTCTGCTGAACGTGTTGCATCGGTTATTGTATTTTAGTCAGCTTACTCAAAGCACGTCGCTTCCCACATACCACATCACTCCAGTTCATTCTATCCAATGCTTGTCTCTATCCCTCGTGAATGGTCAGGCCATGATACCGCAAAGTCTCCTGCGTTCTAACCTTACGTCTGTTACTTGGTCTTCCCCACCTCGTGACTTCTCTGCTTCTGACACACTGATCCCCCTTCGTCAGTGTCTCTTCACTCATCTTCTCCATATACCGGAACAGTTTCAGCGCTCCTTCCTCTGCCATTTCGATGAGACTGTTTTCACTAACGCACCGTTTCTTCATAATGTCGTTTCTAATACGATCAGCCTCTCTCACGCCATATGTTGTCCTGAAAACATTTTATTTCCATCACGGCCAACCCCTTTCTTTCTCTTGTTTTCATGGGTCTAGGCTCATATCTATAATCATAACATCTTCAGACAAACCATTCTTAACCTACCTGCCAGGAAGCAAAGTGATCCAAGATCAAGAGACCAGTCATTATGTATCGCCCTGAGTAACACCATGAGTGTTTGTTGCTACAATATAAGTCCGTCAGCTCTCCAACAACATTACCTTGTTCTGTCTGGGAAAGGAGTCTGAAACGGTGAACAGGAGTGACGAATGATGACCTGATGATGTGCGTGGAGGGTGAGTCTGGCTAAGACTCAAGTGAATATAGTAGCATGCTTTACCTGTGAGGGACATCTACCAAACAATAAGTAAGAGCAAGACTAAAAGATACCGCCTCAAGAATATTAGAACTTATAAAGGCTTTCTTAAAGTATAAGTTAAACTTGCCTAACGACTGTCTCTCTTCGTCTATTATCTTTATGTTATTACCAATATTCATGATATCGCAATTTCTGATGTTACATATATAGAGTTTCAAATGGCATACGGTAAAGTACTACACATGGTGTACGAGACAAACTAAGTACATGTAATAGGGAGTTTCTCGCCAGTAGTAAGAAATATATACTTTTAAACGGTAAAGCTTCCTACTAACTGAAAGTGACAAGTTGGGTGCCTCAGGGATCGGTCTTTGGCCCAATTCTTTTGCAATATACATAAATGATCGGGAGTTGGGCCTCAGTTCCATGATCTCACAACTTGCGGATGACACAAAAGGAGGTGGCAGAACCATAAGCGAAAAAAATGGTGAAATAATGCAAAGAGAACTTGACAAGTTAGGGGAGTGGCCATATAAACAGTAAATGAAATTTGTCATAGATAAATGTAACATTATACTTTTGAAGATGTAAGCAATAAAAAGAAAATATTCGCTATTCACGGTAAATGAAGCAAAGGATCTTGGAGTCTTCATCAGCAACAATCTAAAGTACAAACAAGCAGTGTATAGCAGCAACCTTGATCTAAGTTTTCTAAGCAGAAGCATCGACCACAAAATACCAGAAATAGTCCTGATTCCTTATGCGAGTAAGAGGATACTTTGCATATGCTTTCCAGTCTGGGTTTTCGAGCCAAAATAGATAAGAAATACATGAACGAGTAAAAAGAAAGGCAAAGCTGATTTCACCCATAAGAAAGCTACCATCTGATGAGAGTATAAGAAGATTGAATAACTTTTAAGAAATGTAGACTGTAGGGAGGCTTGATATAAGTTCTCAAGATCCAAATGAATTCGACAATCTACATCATGATGACCTTTTGAAAAACAAGAATATACAGTTACAAGAAGAAAAGAATTACATTAAATTTACAATATCTATCTCCAATGCGGGAAGACTTATTTTTTTCTAACAAAACCATTAAATTTTGGATCAGTCTACCGTCACAGGCTGTTGAGGCAAAGACCATATATACCTTCAAAAACTGGTTGAACAACTATTTCATCAGGCTGGGTATCTGTTAAATGAAAAGAATGAAAAAATTATATACATACATACTGTACACTGATGCATTTTCTTTCATCCTAGCCTCGAAAGATGATCCCCATGATTGAAACCTTTGTTAGAGTGTAGTGTAGCGGGATATAGTGTGGTGTAG
This sequence comes from Panulirus argus, assembly GCA_038088735.1. Taxonomy (NCBI): domain Eukaryota; kingdom Metazoa; phylum Arthropoda; class Malacostraca; order Decapoda; family Palinuridae; genus Panulirus; species Panulirus argus. The sequence continues at coordinate 6,235 of JAYMFT010169311.1, read as the reverse complement.
AGTGGTATAGTGTAGAATAGTGTTGTGTGATAGTTTGCGTACAAGCCATTTCATTGTATACTGTAAGATTCCATGCTTGTTTTACTTCATCAATGCATAACTTTTTTCTTGTTGGTAATTGTTGCTGTTGGAATTGGACGTTGGAGAGAGGACCTTATATTGCTCTATCCTACCTTCAGATATACAGAGTAGGTATTTAGCCAGCATTAGATTATAAACTGGTAGATAACCTTGTCATAAGGCAACAGTCCTACTGGCTGTACTGTATGGAAATTGTCCATTAATGTACAGGTTTCAGTCAAACGATTTCATGTCGCAGAATAATCCATCTAATAATGTTCCTTATATGTAACATGTGAGGCGTCCAATGAGTAAGTAGCCTGGCTTTACTGACTCATCTCGTAAAAGGTCTAATGCTTATATTACTCTGTACAACAACCCATTAACCTTTCATCATTCAGCTAAATGCTGGAATGTAAGTTTTAGGCGTAAACCTAACTGAAGACTCTATAAAGGTAATTCGTTCCTCAACGTATCAAAGACAAGTGCCTTATTTAGATATCTTTAGGGATCTTACAGGAGCGCAGGCAGTGTTAGAGATGGTGTGCATCTATTGTTAGATATTATCACATACAATTAAGACGGACAAAAATCGCAAAATGAAACCCAGCTTGGCAGCAAGTTTTCGAGTATGAAGACCTTAAAGACTCGTATCAGGTCTCTGGCCTTTAGACTTCATTCCTGCTTGGGACAATCGTTGTATGTGAGAGGTAAACACACCGATGGTGGAAATGAAGGTGACTCTGGAGCCTCAGCATGAACAGTAACATCAGTTGGCTCGGAACCGACATAGAGTTGGTGTCAGAGATAGTCACCAACTATTCAGAAACCATCTCATTTAGAATCTGATACCACCTATACACCAGCAGCTCCTAGTTGGAGAAGGATGTTCGAATAATTGCATAAGTTAGATTTTTTTGTTTAAAACCAAATGTCTTTTCCATCTCAAAGAGAAAGCGTTAGGAACAAACGAGCAATGACCTCATTTGTACACATCCTTTCTCAACCTTTTTATATTTTCATACTTGTTCTCCGTTACCCGCGTCAGCAAGATACCGCAGGAAACTGACGAAGAAAGACCCATCCACCCACATACACACATATATATGCATACACGCATATCCACGTACATATACATACATATATATACATATACATATCAATATACACATAAATACATACATATATATACACATACACACTTTTTTATGCTGAAGGCTCAAGTCACGGACAAAAGTCCACATCAAGGCAAGGCCCTTATTGAAACATAGAGAGAATTAAGAAAGTGGGAAAAACAGACAGGGAAAGTATTTACAAATTTTTGAGAAAGTCATAAACATGTCTCTTGAAATGAGCCAGGTCATAGTTATTGGGAAAGACATAAGAAGGGAGTTCCAAAGCTTCGACGTGTAGGGAAAGAAGCAGTTCTCAAAACTGCACACCCTTGAGTTGCCGATGGCCACACAATAATCATGTGACGCAGCAGCATGCCGAGTATTCTGTGGTCTAACTAGTGGCGGGGGCACACAAGCAGCCAGTTTAGGTGTATAGCAGCTTATGTTTAGCATGAAAGACTGTAAACAACGGAGATTAGTGGTAGTGTTGGAACAACTGTGGTGGTGTAAACTTTCAACAGGCACTGAGACCAGGCCAAAACTTGCAAGATAAATTTATGTGGATAACAGTAGGTAGAATGTGGATTTTTGTTGAAAGTTATCGGAAATTCTTGATGCAAGAGCTCTATGGTTAGATTAATGCTGGATATAGAAGATTTTCCTGTAATATTTATCCCTGATGCCTTCCCCACTTTTCATGTAATTTTTTTTTTTTTTTACCATTAGTTACCATTCTTTATGTTTCTCCCAGTTTTCACTTGCACATGAATTGCCTATTATCTGTCCTTCAGAATTCTTTCACTAGTGTACACTGGACACAGTTTGCCTTCAAACCTTTGAAAATTTATAAAAATCCATTTATTTATCTATAGACGTGTCTTTTAGTATGGCATACACACCACCTTTTAGCAGAGAATGAATTATTAAAAAATATAGTAGAAAGAAATATTCTCTGTTACTAGGAAATATATAGGGACAATCAACAGACTCTCTCTTTATTGGTGATGTTGATGTAAGGTTTATTATATGTTGTTTATAGTATTATAGAGCAATCATATATGAACAGGATTTGTAAAAAGTACAATGTAAGACCAAAAACAGCATCATTAATTAATGTTAAATATAAACATTTATGCACTTTTGGTAGTGCATGTCCTAAAGTATTATAATCCTTCTGCTAGTTTAAGATTTACTATTTAGTGTGAAGAAGAGTATAAAGCAGTCAGTAAAGAACAGAAGCTGTAAAAAAAAAATATAAGACCAAAATCAGTATCAGATATTGATAAATATTGTAAATGTATACAAGCTAGTGATAATGTGCATTTCATCAGACTTTCTGTAATGATGATGTTTGTTTTAAGATTTAATATTTGGTGTCCTGTATATGGTGTAAAATAATCATTTACGAACAAAAGTTAGTTAAAAAAATGTAAAACTAAAAGTTGCATCACTGATTGCTGATTATTGTAAATATTTATATTCTAACAATAGTTTGCATCTCTCGTTGTAATGGTGTGCGGTATAAGAATTAATATTTGATTTTCTTTCTAATGCGTTCACTGTTTCTGTTGGAAATAAGGTAGCATCAAGAACAGAGTGGATCTTAGAGGGAAAAGTCCTCTTTTGGTTTCTTCTTTCTTTCATTCGGAAAATGATAGAGGATGAGAGGATATCCAACTCCTTTAGTCTGATATCTTTGTAGTTTTCATTTTCTTGCTCTTCTGTCCCTTGTTCCTGCTCCTTTTTGTTGCTCTTTTTAACATACAGGAGATACATGGACAGTATTCATTCCGTTGGTATATTCGATATCATAGAACAGTTAGTTACAAGCAGAAGATGTAAGACTGTAAACAGTTTCACAGATTGATAATTATTATAAACATTTGTGCACGGCTGATGGCTAATTGTTCCCAACCTCATTCGCATAGGGATGCCAGGACTTACTGCCTAATTTACCAAAATGTTAGTATCTGTATGCTGTATCAACTAGGAAATTTAATTCTTTACAACATTGGCTTTACTTACTTCCTCATTCTGTTGTGGTCATATTGAACTCTTCTCTTGTTCCTCCTTTTATTTTTATTTTTTACATAGCACACCCAATGCACTTTATTCACAGCATCTTTTCAACAACCAAAGCTTCCAAAGCCTTTCCCTCATACTTTCCTTTTTTGAAGTCAGCCTCATTTTCACCATTTCCTTGTGCCTCTTACAAATCTTTACATTTTTTTTTTATGACAACTTCTTTACTTTAAGCCATGCCAATTGACAGTATTCCATTCAAACTTTATTTGGTTTCTAGCACCTGTTTCATAAATCTCCAATATACAGTTCCTTTCCTTAAAAGTGCCTTAAACCTCATACTGTCATGGTATTATTTGAACTTTTGTTTAAAAAAGGTGTCAGTTATACATGGTTCATTTAGTACACCTATGAACAGGCTCCTAATTTTTTTTTCCATAGCAACACCTCACTCTCTATAGAAATACCATGTCTCCAATACTCTAACCTCCTCAAGATTAAGAGCACATTAAACATATTCTTTTTGTTTTCTTGTAAGTAACAGTACTAATCATGATGTATTCCAGATCTTTTAAGCTCTTCTTAACAGTTTTTATCTGTGCTTGTTGCATTATAAAGTATATCTTTTTTTATTTCTTTTTCCCTCCTATCTTGTTATTATTCCAGTTTCTTTCGCATCCTGTTGCCACTACTTAATGTGAAGACTTCATCTCTCTTTGTAAACTGCAACGCCTTACATCTATGCCAAAATATTTGATAACTCTTGTTATTTCACTCATTTTTCACCTTTGCTTTTCCTTTTATTTCCATGCTATCCAAATATTATAGTAGTATAAATAAGAATAAAAGAGAAGTCTTTCCTTTTAGTTTCACTCTTGTCCAAATTACTCTATCCATTACTCTGTCCAAATATTATATTAGTGTGAATAAGAATAAAGCTGAAGCATCAGGGATACAGTAAGTAAAACTGCCTTATCAACAATTCATGACTTGAATTGTTTCCAACCCTTTCCAGTGAGATACAGTCTCAATCTGTAAGAAGAGGAAGAAAAGAAGAAGATGATGGTGTTGGTGTTACATAGTGGCTGGTGAGGAACAGGGTAGTAGCAAATCCTGTGTCTGCTGCCCTGGATTAAACTCCCTATGTCCCACTGTACCCATCAACCACATCTGGTAATCCACGCACTACCAAGGCCAATACCACAAGATGCGAGACTGGAACTGGTTAAGGAAAAAATAGTTTTTTTCATGCTTGGTCTCGGTACAAAGGTGCACTTACTTAGTGTTTAGTAATTGTGGCAATTACTGTTGTTTCTTGTTATGAATTCCAAGAATGTGAACATTAGGTGTCCATATAAGCACCAAGAAAATGACAAAAGTTGATGCATCATAAAGTGGCAAAACAGTTAAGGTCTCTCTTTACTTGAGTTGGAAATGGGGCAGATGTTTTAGGAAAAATTTTATTTTTTATTTCCTCCCCTCCCGACTTTTCTATAAGCACATCTTTCCCAGCCTTTGATTATCCATGGTAATGGAAAGGCTAATAAAGGAACTTGCTGGAAAAAGTTATACCTGAAATTGAAGGTCACTTTTCAAAACTGCCGATGAATAATACTGATTTAGAGGTGGCTTTTGGAACATTTGGTACTCTTAACTCAGATAAGAGCACAGAGTAGAATGATTTTCTGCATGAATGAAATGCTTTCTAAACAGATCTTGGATGATCAATGGATGGGCACATTTTACCATTTATTTGCCTGATAGGAGGTTCTTATGTGTTTATTCCTCAATATATGTCCTCTTATTATTAATGAATAAATGAATTTCTCAGACAGCGAGACTAGTTACATCTTTGAATCCTTAGAATTTATGAAAGCATGTCATGTTGCAACTTCAGATGGGAGAAGAAAAAATGAAGGAACAGCATGTACACAAAATCAGTTAAAAGGATGTGGTGGATATCACATAAGAAATAAGCTGCTGAATATAAGTATTGGTATATTCATTATAATGGAAGTTTTTCATCTTTATTTTTCCATATATTCACATATACAGGAAGAAATATATCTAAAAATGTGAGGAAAAAAAAGAAAGCATAATTTGTTCACTTCATCAGCCAAATTCAGGATGTAGTGACCATAAGATTGAATTAGGCAAATCAGAGCTTTTGTTATATTTCATTGGGGCAGAGGCATTGATAGCTAGGTGGTTCAGTCTTAGTCCTGTTTGAGATTAGCAGAATTCATATTCCATGCTGTGCATTGAGATGATCGTTGAGGCATGTTATATCCCCAGACCAAGTTTAATTTTTTTTTACCTGGTAGGATGTTGGCCCATCATATTAGAAGTGGGTGTAATTAAATGTTAACCTTAGCAGTTTATAAAAAGACTTCTGGTAAAAGTTCTTTATTTTCGCAATATTTCTCTCTAGGGTCAGTTTGTCTTGTGAGCCTTTGAAAGAATCTCTAAGATCCCCGGGGATTAAGATCCCTTGCCTTCTGGTGAGGTAAATGCCTCTCACCTCCTGATAACTATATATTCAGTGCAAGTGGCTGGCTGGCTGGCTTGGCCTGGATTAACCCAATGATGAATCAGCAACATCTGTACAACAGTTATATTACATTCCCGATGGCAGTAAGATTTCTGTTTGGTGGTTCCCGAGGTTATAGTCCCAGTACCTCTTTCACAGAGGGGTCCTTGGGGTTGATTAACACAGTGTGTTAACCATTTTTTGATTCAATATACAGTAATACAATATACAGTACACATGCTTTCTTTTAACTCCTCTATCACTTGATGCCATTTTGAATTGTAAGGATTGCAAAATTATTTAATAAATAAAGCCACAAATCTCTGTAAACAACCTGACCGCACGATAGCTTGTGGCAGACTGAAACTGAAACAAAGCTAGTATACCCCATGCTACCAAAAACAAGTGCGATATGAAATGCACATGGTGCAGCGTTTGAGTTCCCCCCCCCCATTAAATCCGAAATCTGTTATGGCATTGAATTAATTGAGGAATTACTGTGTGTGTG
>JAYMFT010169300.1:0-12264 GCA_038088735.1 Panulirus argus | reverse complement strand
AGGGAGGGAGAGAGAGAGAGAGAGAGAGAGAGAGAGAGAGAGAGAGAGAGAGAGCTCGCCTCACCTTCTCGTCGTCGTATGGGACCCCAAAGATGTTGGTAGCCTCGTTTAATCTACCCATCAATTAACCTTTTTCTCTTTTCTTCCTTTGACTATCAGACAAGTGGATGAAAAGCTTAGCAGGCCTAACTTGAAATCGCAAACCTAAAGATCTATGATTTGGTTCAAACGGCCCCTTTTCTATATGCCTTTTGAGAAGTCTTATAACATTTTATAAACCTTAAACCTGTTCCACGCATATATATATATATATATATATATATATATATATATAAGAGTATGTGGAAGTCTTTGGGGCTCTAGTATGACCTCTGACCTCAATTATGACACTCTACTTTTTTACTTTCTCACTCTCTGAAAATACCGATGTTGTTACTGGTCCAACATATCACAATATCCCTTTTGGACGGATCCAGCTGCTATTTATGGGTATAAATCCTTTTACTTATAGCGGATCCGTATTTTCTTTTTTATACCCAACATCTTCTGGCCTTGCATTTTCGTTGGCTGTTAAGAGCTACTCCGTTTTCTTTCAGTGAAATTTAACACAAAGAGACATTTTCAGCAAGATATATATAATCATTTCTGTTCTGAGGCTCAATCTATATCTACATTACTGATCTTATAACATTATCTTGCTCTAATATCTCACCTAAATCTAATGATGGTCTTATTATGGCCTATCCTAACTCCCGACTAAAATCTAGAAATAAAAAATCTAGATACAGACAAGCTTAAAAAACTGGAAACACAAATTTTTAACAATGGAATATAAGATAAATTATCTGATAAAAATTCGTGCAGGTTAAAAAATCATCAGAATTCACACTAAATGTGATAATATATAATTCGTACTAGACACTGAAAATTATATAAAATCATCAGATAAAAATCTATATATTATAGAAATTAAAAAAATCCTCTAAAAACAGATTTTTTTTTTGCTAGACAAAACTATCGATTAAAAATCCTTATAAAATGAGTTAAAAAAAAAAAAACGTATTTTTCAGCAATTACATTCAAACTGTACGTACCGATATCTGGTTTAATGTCTCACAAATCGATACATCCATTAACCTTAAAACATACATTTATATACGCGGGCAATATATGCAATAAGAGCGTTTACATTCAAGAATTATCTTGAGACATGAAGAACGCGTTCACCTTTTTTCGTCTGGTGGTTATAACTTGTCGTAGCCGGCCCTAACGACCAATGCAGTCGATAGGCATAAATATACCAATTTTTTTTTATAAAAATTACGCAGTTACATAAATACGGACAAAAAACTCATAAAAGAAAAAAAAAGATGGGAAAACTATCTCAAACACTTTAGGAAAGCATAGCTTTAAGCTACACTTGACGAATCACTTTTTTTATTTTCCTTTTACCTAAACACACATAATATTTGTTCCATTTCCTGGATCATATTTTTTTTTAAGTGTTTCTCCTAAGCACTGCCCTGCTGTCTGTTCGCAGCGTAACTGAAAATAACGTCAGAGTTGGCTGGAAATGCGCGAGAGAAAGTTCCATGTGAGAAAAGCCTGATAGCTTTAGTGCAAGTTCAAGCCACTAAGAGACTCTAATGTGTTGTCGTAAGCTCACACCACTAAGGCACACATATAACCGGTGAAGGCATCGTGTTGTGAGCCCATACAACAGTGTGAAGGGTTTCTCAGTAGCATGAGGTTAAGGTAATACCACCAAAAAGGGAAAGACTTCGACAAACACGTTCCAATAACGTCCTGCGCCTCCAAGCATCGTCGCCAACGCCCTGTGACGCTTCTTAGGGTCGAGATTATCCAAAGTAACCCACCTTCTCCCCGACCTTATCGCCCTCACGATTGATGCCAACCCAGAATCAGGGTGTCAAGTTCGTCAAAAATAAAGCTTCTCTCAAGGCGTAAACATTTCAAGTTATAATAAAAAACGCATTTCTTTAAATATAAGCTATATTTATCACTACTTCTGGCAATGTATTGAATGATATTAAATTAAATATTTCTTCTCAGTGTCGAACTGAAAGACAATGCACAGACTAAATAGATTTTACGATATTAATTCAAATGTCACATGATTGGTGAGGAGCGTGGGATGAATTTTAATGGCGTCTCTAAATTCTTGACAAAAATTACTGTTATTACGATATTTCTTCATTAAAGAAAACGTTAATCTTCCAGAAGCTGTTCTCTTGGCGGAATCAACTCCCTGAAGAGGTAGGCACATCTAACCTTATTGAGTATAGGAATACAGCAGGATTGGTTCACCTTCCCTTCACGAAACAGAATACAGACGAAGAAGGTCTGGAGGAGGGGCAACAGAAAATGGCTCTTTTGGAACAGAAGCGGCAGAGTTGCTGGAAGGGGAAAGTGCGAGGCCACAAGCTTTCCAACCAGGCGTAGCCTTTCCTACCAAGCGGCAGACTTGCCCGTCGTGTTTTTAATAATAATAATAATAATAATAATAAAAACAATAATAATAATATTACTAATAATAGTATTAATGGACAACTTGATTAAAACCCTCATTTTTCTTTCTATACGAACCTGAGAATGTCGACTGCGAACAGCTGAGCTCTTGAACTAACCAGGTGGAGATCACAGATAAAAACAGTCATCAAAGAACATGTTAGAAAAGATATATGACACATAGAGAGACAGATATACTTCCCCAGCATCAGAGTTATGGGTGGACGGGATAACCAACATTATCCAACTGTGATTACTGAGACAATATATATAGAAATAAAGATTAAAAATACGTTGTTTAGCGGATGAGGTCAGAGTAGATGGGGTCCCACGGGCGTAGTAGACCTGTCTCCCCGTACAGTAGGCATAGGCAACCTACTGCCAACCCCCTGATTTCAGGGGCACAAATTCCCACCCCCCCAAAAAAAAAAAAAGAAACTAAGGGGGCTCGGGGGGGGGGATGTCACCCAGCCCTAACACCCCCTACCCCTAGCACTCAACCCACACCACATCTTTGCCCAGCATCCAGACCAGACGCCGGAGCCAGCCAGTGCTGGGCAGCCCACCGCCCACACACACAAGGTGTCTTGACCGCCGCCCACCAACACAGGTTCAGTGGGAGGGGGACCGGTTCGCCACTGTGGTGAACGGGTAGAAAATGGCCCGAGGAGTGAACCGTTCTTAAGCACTCCCTTCACTCAGTTACATTTAATGGAAACAAAACAAAAGAGGACATCACTTGAAGTGGGCTTTTTTTTTTTCGTGAAGTTTAATCTGAGCAATTATAATCCAAGAGTGTCCATGGAGACTTGGCCCCGAATTAAAGTGCCTTCCTGAAGGAGACCAGTGTGGTGGTGTTGTCCTTCCGGTAATGCCAGAGAGAGAAAGAGAGAGAGAGAAAAAAAAAAAAGTCTCAGTATTGTGATGGTCGCAAGAGAGACACACACACAAGCACACTCTCGTCGACTCGGGAATGACAGGACGCTGGTTCGAAAACTTTCAAAGCCACATTTCGCTCGGAGCCGAGGAACTTTGATTGGTGGGTACACACTTTCTCTGTCGACTGTGTGGAACGAGAGGACGTCGTCGGTTCGAAGGCCCTTCTGACACACTTCACCGGCGGCGCCAAGGGCTAGTTCTCTCCCACGGCTCATGATCATCTGGTGGTACGAGACATATACTGCATAGGAGGAAAACCTACCTGAATGTAATCAGTCACCTCTACTTAATTCCTTCCCAGGAGCCCCTGCTATCCTCTAGAGCAGTGGTTCCCTAACTTTTTGCTGCCATTTCCCCCTGCGCCCCAGTTCAACCATCCAGATTTCCCCCTTCATGTGTACGAAGGGAAAGAGTAGTCAAAGCACACTGTGACTATTTACTAATTTATTTTATTTATGTCTGAACGTGAACCGAACCTGGTAGATACGGCGCCGCCCATTTACAACTGGCATTCTCTCTCTCTGAGAAAATCCATCTGAGATTTTTTTTTATTGCTAGTAGGCTCAAATTTCCCCCCAGGGGGAAATTTCCCCCAGTTTGGGAAATGCTGCTCTAGAGGGCTCCTGCATCGCTTAGGACCACAGGTCACAAAGTGTGGTGACAATGTGCGTGTGTGTGTTCGCGCGGGGAGAGCACAGGGCAATAAATCCAGAAAGTGTTCGGGGACTCCATTGCGATAGCCGGATCACGGCAATTAAGAGTTTGGTATATACTGATTCGGTGTTTCTAGTCTTGCAGGGACGGATGGTGTGTCCAGGGAATGGACGATAGAAAATGTAACTCGTGTATGTCTCGGGAGTGTGGATTCAGTTGGGTGTGTGTCTGGTGGTGTGGCGTTTTAAGACCGGGATGGACGGGCGAGAGTTTAACGCTTGTCGGATCATTTCGTTGTGTACATACTTTGTGTTTGTTGAGGGTGGAGTGGATCTGTGAGTACAGGATAGTGAAGCCCAGAGCGGCGGAAAGCATTTTAATTCTAAATGGAAGTTGGAAAATAGTTATGGAGTGACTTGCTTGAGAGATCCGAGTGCCGAGCATGTTAGAGCGGGACTGCGCTGGTTGGTTGGTTGGTTAGTTGGATGGGTTTGCCTGCCAGCGACCTATGACGATGGCCATTAGGCCTGCAACCCTTCTTGATTTCTGACTGCATTAGGTCCCCATTTAACGATCATCTGCACAAAAATTTCTCATACAATGATCAATTGCTCTGGGAGGATCTTCGTTGTACTGTGTACGTGTTGACCGTCTGCTGCTGTTGTTAATCAGCCAGTAATTGCTCAGAGTACTCGACTTTGTGCGTCTGCAGCCTTGTTATATTTACTGTTGATGGGTTGGACGAGCAGGCAGGTGAGGCGCACTTTAGGGTGGAGCGGGAAATTGTCTGTAAAGGGTACCATGGGACTGGGGTTGCGTTCCATGCAGGAGTGGAGAGAGAGAGAGAGAAGTGGGTTCCTTAGGAGCAGGAAGCTGGTGGCGGAGCGAGGTTCAAGCCCTGGCATGTCGGGTGGGTCACCTGCAGTTCCCCCCTCAGCGTCGTAACACCTGGTTCGCTCCCTGGCCCACGACGACTTGTTCCATTCCACAGTGCCGCCTCCGGAGGGTCGGTACTGCAAACATCGGGTCACCGTATCACAAGACCCCCCACCCCCCACCCCCTTATGCCCAAGATGCAACTTTTGCCTAAATCAAGGGACAATTGCATAAACATCTTTACAACTCTGCTACCCGCGGAGGTCCTTAGCTTATTATCAGAACCTCATTCAAGGCGGTGCGAGTGTCGGCAATACTCCCTTCAGTACCAAACGCACGGAAAGTTTTTTCACGTATTATACCAAACTGGTGAGTGTCTTAACCGACACAAATGCGTAGCGAATGTCATAATAACGTATCCACATGTCTATCATAGACACACACACACACACGCATACACACATACACACACAAACAATACCAACACATGCAAATGGATCACTAAGAAAAGGGTAAAGAACTGGATTCTACTGATCGATTACGGGGGATCTGAAGCCAAGAACTGTAGTTTGAGACAAACCTGTGCAAGGGGCTGGAATCATATGGAGAGACGAGAGAGGAGTGAGGAAATACAGGAGACACCATACGATGCTGGAGCCCTTCCCGTTTTGATACAATGGATTCAGGAACATTGACGAAATAACTAAATGCCCTTTTAGTCCTCCATAAGAGACTTGTTAGCGAATCTTGACTGAAAATAGTGATGGCGCTCTTGAGAAAGTGCAGGAGATAGCGACGCGAATTCTTACTTGCCGATGGACAAGTGCTGATAACAAAGAATATTGGTTTAACAGAGAACTCTCGGAATCCCTAAGATCTGTTGGGATAAATGATTCATGAGGGAACAGGTTCTCGGCCTGCGTTCGGAATACCTTGTACCAGTCGAACGCTCTCGTGGACGTATTCCAGAGATGCATGACGCCTGGGGGGGAATGAACCGAACCACCCCAAGGGCAGGAGGACCTGACACCGTGAGACCTGGGGAAAACTTACTGGTCAGGTTCTTAATCTTGAGCAACGGTGGCACTGCAGAAGTCACGCCGTCGCTTACGCGAAGGCGTTGTTCGGAGACCAGACTGCAGACGCTCGGCGCTGGCGACACTGAAGACGCCAGACCTTCCATGGTCGTTGTTGGCGATACTCAAGGAGCCAGACCTACCAAGTTCAACGCTGGTTATACTCAAGAGACCAGACCTTCGGCGTTCAACGCTGGTCATACTCAAGAGACCAGACCTTCGACGTTCAACGCTGGCGATACTCACAGACCAGATCTTCGACGCTGAACGTTGGTGATCATCAAGAGGCCAGACCTTCGATGCTCAACGCTAGTGACATTCACAAGCCCTACTACTTCCAGCGTTCAAAGCGAGCTGTCCTCCTCCTCCTCCCGCGGAACGCTGTCGACATCTCAGAGGCAACTTCCTAACTTCATGACCTTTAGGATCATAGGACAAGAAGGTGGAACCGCTAGTGCTTTATCTGTCCCAGGAATCCTTGAACCCTGAACTATAGGATCACACTAAAGGTCACGGGATCTTGGACGAAGGTAATCCAGAGGAAAACCTACGCACAGTCGCTGAAGAAGGAGTGGGCGTCAGTTCCTCAACCCGAGCTAAGTGCACTGCCGCAGTCGCTGAAGAAGTAGTGGGCGTCAGTTCCTCAACCCGAGATAAGTGCGCTGCTGCAGTCGCTGAAGAAGGAGTTGGCGTCAGCTCCTCAGTTCAAGGTAAGTGCGCTGCCGCAGTCGCTGAAGAAGGAGTGGGCGTCCAAGCCTCGGGCCGAGATGCTTTCACGCGGCATATTGTGATTCGCAAACCAGATGACCAGGCAGTCCGAAAGAGAAAGGTTCTAGATCAGCATACTGAAAGGTTCTTACAAACAAAAGCGTGCCTCTGTTTTTCAGTCAAAGACCTCTGATGGTAACCACCTTTGGGCCCTCCACACGCCAAGTAAGAAAGACACCTCCGCCTTCAGCTCGGGAGCTTTTACGACGGAGTCCTTGCGTCCTTAACCTAGATGGTATATATATATATAAAAAAACAATAAATATCTTGAACCTTAACTCAAGCGGACCCGAAGGGCAATTACGTCCCGTCCTTCTCCTGGCCTCTCTTCACCCTGAGTCCAGGTGACGTCAGAGAAAGGAATCCCTCCGCCTTTGCCAGCGAGAGCCTTCGGAGGAAACCTGTCCCTCATCTTTAAAAGAAATGATTAAAAAGATCTTTGCCTCTGTTGTCTTGAAAGAGGATCAATGCACACCTCAGAGTCATGAATCTCGTTCAAGTCCACATCCCATAAGGAGCCTTTGAAAAGTAGTCACTTGGTGCCTCCACCACAGAGGTCGCGGAGAGAGAGAGAGAGAGAGAGAGAGAGAGAGAGAGAGCAATGCCTTGGTCATCGCCCCAGAAGACCCTCTAACGCACACGGCCTGCGAGCCAACCCGTGGAAAACGATAGACCACGAGACCTGAGCACCCACCAATACCAGGGTCTCCCCACAAGCCCGACACGACGGCCGGGCACAAAGGAAAATAAAACCAACTCCTTCTTGGGTCTGGGCGTCTCCTTCCCGCCACCGTCTGTCTCTTGAGCTTTCACCCTCGACGATGAAGACCAGGTGTACCTATGGGTACGTATTATGTACGCATGTACCCATGTGTACGTATATGTATGCGCAGATGTTAACTGCATTTGAAATCCTACACCAAGAAATAAAAACAAAAGAAATCAGGAGCACAATGCAAACAGTGTACCCGAGGTTCTTGTGCGGGTAAGGTTCGTTGAATGTTGATGTTATATATACGTATGTCTGTCATGCCCGGCCAATGTGTCTGCTGAGAGCGTGTGTGTGTGTGTGTGCCTGCGTGTGTATGTGTGTGTTTGTGTGATATGAAGGACTGGCATCTTGTCGCACCCACCAACGACCAATCAACCAGCCATTAAACCCGTCAGCCTGCCTGAAACACCTTCAGCATCAGCACCATAATCATCAACGCTCGCAGAGGCCGTCAGAAAAAAAAAAGACTAAGAATTACTGTAATGAAGCCCTCTGGTGAAACCCAATGAGAGAGAGAGAGAGAGAGAGAGAGAGAGAGAGAGAGAGAGAGAGAGAGAGAGACGCCTGGATCGGGTCCAGCATTATCGAGAACACAGCAGCTTCGTTTACATTAGGGTACAGAACAGGTTTCCTCTCCCGGACGAAGTGCACGAGAACAGCGGTCGTCCTGTAGCGTGGAAGGTCCTTCTCTAGCGCACTCCCGACGACGCTACGGAGCCCCAGTGCGTACGGTACGTGACGGTACGTATAATAGCAGGAACGGATGGCCCAAAGGGACACCCCTAGAAGTCGGTAGTAGTCCATCAGACAGACATCCTGTACTAGTGGTGTAGTATGCTCGTGAGAGAAGTGTTAGCGGTGCGGGGTACGTCATATTACGACCCTAAGCTTCGTAAGTTACAGACAAGATACCCCAGGTACTGTGCCTCTGAAGGAAGCCTTTTGTACACAGGCGTTACAGGATCTTAAGGAAGTCCTAAAGTGTACCAGATCTGGTAAAGGACTTGTGCATCTGAAAGACACAATACTCTGATTGCCCTTAGCTGTTGGCTGCACCTCAGACGTATACCTGACATAGCCTCTTGTGGGGGTCCCGATGGTACAAAGGACTGAGGAGTAAAAATACATTCTAACGCCCTGTACCGCTGAGAAATAGCATCCTTGGAGGTCTTAACGGTGCAGAGGGATTAGGTATGGTACGTCTCGGTACTCACAGCATTCGCGGACCTCCCCCCTCCCTCCCCCCAGTACTTCAAGTGTACCACTGTGGGCCTATGGCGATAAGGCATCCTCCTGCAGGCACGAGATATGGTGCACTTCGGTACCAACAGCATCAAGGAACCACCATTCCCCCCTCCTTTTCAGATCCCTCTCTGTACCGGCTAGACGGGGCGCTAGAGGCGTCCCCAGGGTGCAAAGGTCTTGCTATGGTGCCTAACGGGATACCTGTGGTTGTCCAGGAACGGGTCAGGAGGCGAGATGAGGTTTGTGTGTGTGTGTGTGTGCGAAGGGGGCCGGGGATACCCACGACCCTCTGGCTCCGACGGCGACATAACCTTCCAAGGCGTGTGGGTGTCGCTCCCGACCTGCCAGAGGGAGGGTGTGTGTATGTGTGTGTGTGTGTGTGTGTGTGTGTGTGTGTGTGTGTGTGTGTGTGCTTGTGATTCACGGTGCGTCTGTGTACCTGGTGTGCCGGGCCTGCTACACCCACCGCCCAGTGTTGCGTGTATGATAACGTGTGTGGGTTGGGGGGAGGGAAGGGCTGTGTGTTCTGTGTGAAAGGGGACCTGAAACGTGTCTCTGGCAGACGGATCTGAAGCTCCCACCCCGAAGGCTTGGGTGGTTAAGAGGTCCTCTTCTTGCCCCTGTCTGTCTGGCGGCGGGCCTGCAGGCCAAGTGTGCGGCCGCCTGGCCACGGCCACAGCCGTCAGGCCGTCTCCAGCTGCCTGGCTACGCCTAATCTGCCCAGGTCTACGAAATTAAGAACACGTCTACAGCTGTCTGGCCACGTCTACAAATGTCTGGCCACGTCTACAGCTGTCTGGCCACGTCTACAAATGTCTGGCCACGTCTACAGCTGTCTGGCCACGTTTACAAATGTCTGGCCACGTCTACAGCTGTCTGGCCACGTCTACAGTTGTCTGGCCACGTCTGCAATTACCTGGCCTCACTCAAGAGATGCTAGGCCATCTCTCCAGGCGCCTGGCCAATGTCTGGCAACTTACGGAGGAAAAATTGACGTATTTTCTTCCTCTGTGTCATACCTACAGCATATTCCCATATATTTCATATCTACAACAAATACAACAAAAAAAAAATACATCCACCGAAACTGCGAAATTAATTAGCTTCAATTTGCCCGCTAATTATCCCCAATTACTTTCAGGTTGCTGCCCGGCGCTCGTACAGTGGTGCTGTATCAGGTTCTCTGTAAGCCGAACCGAGCCGCGAAGGTTACAGCCCTGTCCCACTCACAGACGGGAGACCACCTTCTTCTCTTCCATCCGCCCACCTGTGTAACTGGAATAAAAGCTCTCCTCTTCCACTCATCCACCTGTGTAATAGAAAACAAGGCCACTCTGTCCCACTTATCCACCTGTCTAATGGAAAACAAGGCCTCCCTGTTCCACTGGCTCACCTGTCTAGTAGAAAACAAGGCCACCCTGTTCCACTTATCCACCTGTCTAATAGAAAATAAGGTCACCCTGTTCCACTCACCCACCTGTCTAACAGAAAATGAGGACGCCCTGTTCCACTCATCCACCTGTCTAATAGAAAACAATGCAGCCCTGTTCCATTCATCCACCTGTCCAATAGAAAACAAAGCTGCCCTGTTCCACTCATCCACCTGTCTAATAGAAAATAAGGCAGCCCCGTTCCATTCATCCACCTGTCCAATAGAAAACAAGGCCGCCCTGTTCCACTCATCCACCTGTCTAATAGAAAATAAGGCAGCCCTGTTCCATTCATCCACCTGTCTAATAGAAAACAAGGCCGCCCTGTTCCACTCATCCACCTGTCTACTACAAATAGGGCCGCCCGCCTGTTCCACTGGCTCACCTGTCTAGTAGAAACAAGGTCGCCCTGTTCCACTGACCCGCCCATCGAACAGAAACAAGACTGCTCTGTTCCACTAACCCACCTATCTAACAAGGTCGTTTGGAAACGAGGCTGTTCAGTTCCATCCACATATAAGTGAAACAATGTCGTTTTGTTCCGCTCACTCATCCTTTTAATAATAATAAAAATAATAAAGATAATAATAATAATAATAATAAAGTCGGCCTTTCCCACCAAACAAAACAAAAACGAGACCTCCTAGTCTCGCCCATCTAATCAAACTAATAAATTCAAATACAGCAACAATCTTCAAACTCATACACATTAAAAAAAAGATTCCTTTACTATTACCAGTCATTTCTAGAACGTTGTTAGCGAAATAAACTGGGGCCACTGATCTCTCGTCCCTGCCGTAAAGGCTTGGATCCGTGACTCGCGTCTGGCTGCTGCTTCCCATAGCTTGTGTGTGGGGACCAACCGCTCGAGGATTGACCGTTATACCTCCTTACCTCTACCAGCGACTCTATGTGACTCTGTGTCCCTCTTTCTATCTATCTACAATTAAGAGTCAGGTCTACAGACACCAGCGGCTGGTTTATCGTCAATGTGACGAAAAGAAGTCAAGATTCGTCGAGGGAGTGCAGCACTTCCCTGCTCCTGATCTAAGCGCGGCCTTGACGGTAGAGGAGTCCCGCAGGAGGAGTGCTGGAGGTTGTCAGTTAAGAAAACTGAAAGAAAGAGAAGGACATATATACGGAGAAGAGGTCAATGGTTAAGATATTCCTGTGTCTTTGAGCGACCCCTTAATATGCTTATAGAATAACACACATCAACACTGAAACAACTCAACGCTTCAGCCGCGTAAAGCCACACCACCCATGCCACCCACACCGCCCACGCCGCCCGTGACTTTCGCTCCGTCTCCCCCGTGTACCACTGGCATGCACCTTCTCTGGATGCCACCACTGGGTTGTCAGTGGGAGGGGGGAGGGAAAAAATCGAACGATACCCACTAATCCATCACACTGACATCTTATGTACCTGTATATCAAACGTGCAGGTCTATTCTTCTTACTGTGCGGACCAAATACCAAGCGGACGGAAAAAAAAAATCCAGTAATTGTAGATGCCTTAAGATGCCACAGAATGTCAGGAGACTAGAAATGGAAGTCTGGATTTCTTGCTGGGTGTTTTAGAAGTGAGCAGAGTAAACCAGAGGTTTTCCACTGTCTTGCACTACTCAGTGGATAATAAACCAGAAGTCTCCCACTATCTCATTATTCACGAACACTGGTGATACAAAGGTCAATAATTTGAACTTTCGGTACGTGAAAAACATATAAAAAAATGCAGCATTTACTTGTTGGTTAAGATCTACTGACTACACACTGGTGAGAGGCCTCCTCACCAAGAACCTACACACTGGTGAGAGGCCTCTCCCCAACCTACACACTGGTGAGAGGCCTCCTCACCAAGAACCTACACACTGGTGAGAGGCCTCTCCCCAACCAACCTACACACTGGTGAGAGGCCTCCTCACCAAGAACCTACACACTGGTGAGAGGCCTCTCCCCAACCTACACACTGGTG
>JAYMFT010169289.1:0-12264 GCA_038088735.1 Panulirus argus | reverse complement strand
TCTCTCTCTCTCTCTTTCTCTCTCTCTCTCTCTCTCCCTCTACCCCCATCCCTCCCCAGTTCCCAGCTTGATATTTGGATTACGCCTGATTGGACCTAACATCTTCACACGCGAGTGTCTACCTTCAGTGAACATGACCATGAGAGAGATACACATATTAGAAACCTTTAACAGGGAACTAGAGAAGAGCCTCTTGAGAGTCCTGTGTCAGGGCTGCGGTCGCCTCAGTGTTAACAACACGACGCTGACATATTCTCTAAACTGCCTGACAGTTTAAGATCCTCGAGGGTCAGAGGGACGATCGCCTAGTCTAAACACCATGAAAATAACTGATACCTGCGCCATACCTCCACCGACCGACGTCCGTCACCACAGTCATCTCGTACCAACCAGTGATCGTACGAGCACAGGAATTGTCCTATACCTGCTACTGTGAATGTCATAAACAATCCCTGATCAAGTATACGGCTTAGCAAACATACAGCTGTTTTCTCATAGCTATGTGTATTACTGTATTACAGTAATACAACCGAGGTGAAGATATTCATTACCTAATGTTCATAACGTCAACACAAAACTACTGCAACTTTATATCACGTAATGTTCAGTGAATCACCACTAAATGTATAATGTATAAAACATAAGATTTACTCGGTAAAACTTTCTATGCAATGTAAATAGACTTGACTCATGTCTTTAACCAAAACATAGAAGTATCCTGCCTGTCCTTGATCTTAAGCTCTTTTGTAAGTGTCACGACCCCCAGTTATGTAATCACACTGCCGTATATTTTCAGCCGAATGGCTACCTTACTTCAATAAACTGTTCTTCATCTGTTCATTCATTACACAAACACACACACACACACACACACACACACATAACACATGCTTGCAACAAATTCTATTCGGTATATCACTGGTGCCTCTCAAGGGAGAGGACGAAGAACAGATGGTATTTCGGGAAGCATTGCTTACATGTGCGTGTGAAGCGAGTTGCATGCGGAAGTGATGTTTGGGCATTTTTGAGACAGGGTCGTGAATGATGGGATGAGGGGGTTAAGTTGCTTGTGAAAGAAAAAAAAGGAGAGGTTTATGGTCATTTCTTACAGAGAAGGAATGCGAGTGACTGGGAGAAGTACAACAGAAAGTTGCAGGAGATAAAGAGAAAAGTGCAGACCAAATAAAAGAGAGACCAAATGAGAGATGGAGTGAGAGACCCTCAGGGAGTAAAAGGTTAAGAGACGGGACAACAGAAGTGCATAACACCCTCCCTGTAACACACAAATAGTAATTACACACTATACTTACTGCCTTCAAGACGATAGTTTAGCGTGTCCTTGTTCCTTGTGAGCGTATCTCCCGTTCCTCCCTGGTCGGTGGCTGCCCACAAGCTACAACTAGTCGTGTTCACTGCTGGCACTGTTTTTCCCCTTCGCCATCAAACGCAGTTGTACTATAGCCGTGGGTCTCCCTGATGTCTGTCAAGCTGTTCCATCTCGCTGGTTCACCATGCCGGAAGCAGATCTGCTCGGCTTCTGTACAAATGAGCTCCACAAGCATTCTGTCATATTCTGTTTCTAAAATGTGAAAGGTACAGCCACAGAATCAAGTACCTTCCTCACATTTGACGAATGCTTCACCGAAGGTTGACATTCGACGCCCTTATTTGTTGACATCGCAAAGTATTGGCAGTCCTGGTGAACCATGGAAGGGAGGTGGCAGCTAACACCTCTTTTGGGCTTCGCAATATTGATTACGTGTAATTATTCATTCAAGCGTCCATGTGTTATTTTCATATGCTGATGTGCGTTCTCTTTCGTCACACGCTTGATAATGACGTATTCAATGTCACGTTTATATCTACACATATCTCTTGTTCACCGGGAGTTCAGACGTACTGATATACATTTATGCGAACGACTGCCGTCAGAAAGACAACCATACGAGTTGGGTAACGTATTTACGAGATTTCGACTCGACGCTCCCAGTGGGTAAACTAAGACCTCGAAGCTTCTGTCCAATACCAACTGACCCTCTGTAGTCACGGCAACGATTGCAGAATATTCCGTCGAGTTTCATTAACCATCGGACAGAGTGAGGAAGACACTTGATTCCTTAACTGTGCAGTTGCAGACTGGAGTCCAGCGACAAGCCAGAGTCCCTAAGTTCAGTACGCATCCAGTCGAAGTTATACCGAACCCTCTGTCTCGACTTGTTGAGACAAAGGGTTCGGTACAGCTTCGTTGTTCAATCGAGTCGCACGACTTTTGTCCATAATTGTACGATCTTTGCGCCACCATGTACGTTCGGACACCTTTCAGAATAAAGCTGTACGTGGTTTATTCAGAATTTCTTCACTCACGAAGTAATTCAACTCAAAGATGCATCGTGACCGTATTTCCGTTTACTTTATCATATATATCATATAAATCACATTAATCATTAATCTAATGCAGTAGTTTGCTTAACCAATAATTCACTGGTCAGCAAAGATTTTGTCTCATGGAAAAAATATCTGTTTCTTATGTATTTTCCCCACTGAATCCAAATATGTTTTCAGAATTTCTCTATCACCCATTGTTTTTTTGTTCCAGCATACTCTCATATCATTACGTACAGTATATATGTAAATCAGTGCCCTAAGGAGCATTTGAAACATAAAAGTTTAACAGACAGCTATTGTTTGTCAAGTGCAATAGCTTCTCTTTGAAAGCACAAGCCTAGATACAGTAAATGAGCCATCAGGGGCCTGCAGAAACACGACTGGAAATGTTGGGACATTCAAACAGTGTCCGCTCCTGAGTAACACTTCTCCATCAGTTGCAGGCTAGAACTCAATGTGTAAACAGTGTCTTCTCTACTCTGTTGACAAATTGTGCTTTCATGTACTCAAGCGTTGTGCTGATAATGCCCAGAAACTGTGTAAATAGTACGAATCCTTTCTGCTACATCTGTGGTGAACTGACATTCATATCGCAAAAACGTTCTTTCACACCCCTCATTAAGAAATGCTATGAGCATTTACTTTGGTTGTAAAGTGGGCGACCAGGATAAAAGTTAGGCTCTTCATATTTGCTGTGTCACAAGTGTCAGGCTTCTCACAGCAAGGGCAAAAGGTTCACGCCGTAAGCCTTTTGCCATTTCTATGGTCTGGAGAGAAACTCAAAGGTCACGCTTCGGATTGCTACTTCTGCCTGACAAATGTAAATGGTATAACATCAGAATCCAAGAATACTGTTAGATATCCTAATTTACCATCTGCTATGAAGCCAGGACCTCACAGTCTGGAATTACCTGCGCCAGAGCCTCCAAGAAACATGACAATGAGTGACGATGAGAAAGTAGACCAAGTAAAGGACTGTAAGGATCCAGCATTTGAAGCAAACTGTTCTTCAAGTGAACCACATTTGCCGAGTCAAGGATATCTTAATGATCTCGTCTGCGATTTGAATTTGTCTAAGAAGCAAGCCGAGCTGTAGGCTTCCAGGTTAAAGGGATGGAATCTTCTCCAGAATGAAGCTAAAGTTTGTCTTTATCGTGATCGCCATGTCATTTTCAAAGATTTTTTCTCACTTGAAGATGGCCTGGCGTTTTGCAATGATGTTCGTTCTTTTATGTTTTAAAGGTAGTTCTCTTAAGTGTAATACCAGCTTTATTTATGAATGAGTGATATACACTAAGTGTTCTGTAAAATCTAATTGTTCTGTCACCTAAAGACTATTCCTGATAGAAAAATTTTTAAAAACAGATTCGAATTCAGGGTAAGAAGTACTATAAGGTCCATTTATTTTAGTTCGTTGGGCAAGAGAAGTTAAAATTTTGTCGACCATTGTAATGAAAAATAAAAGAAGGCAATTTATTGCATTTTATGTACAATCATCGATGAGGATAAAGAATACATTTCAATAGTCAAGGAAAATTTTAATATAAAAATAATTTGTAACGTACATATATACAAACAAATGACTAGTAATAACCAACAACTTTGCCAGAGGTGAGGTGGACCCCAGGGGAACGACCGTGTTTGGCACCACAATGCAAACAAACACTTGTCACGTATTGTGGCCCGACTGCGCTTCTGTAGGTACTGCCACCTCATCACAAGGGGGGGTGCTGGAGGTAGGGGAAGTAGCAGTGAGGTGCAGTGGGTAGTGTGGCCCTTCAGAAGGGCGTGGCGGAGGTAGGGATTGTAGTAAGCATTAGGATGTGGAGGGCGTTGCTGTCGTACGACGAATACTGGCGCAGGTGAGATGGCTAGGCCTGTAAGATCTGTTTAGAGTCGAGGATCAGAGACAGTGCCAGTGACAACGAGGCGTAGTAAGTGTATATTTAGGGTGTATTGGATGCCGTGGCCATGTCTCATGGTGAGTGTACCACTAGTGTGTGGTGAGTGTACCAATAGGGCGTGGTGCGCGTATATCGCTAGAGTGTGGTGAGTGCATAATCAGAATCCGATTAGTGTTTCACTAGGGTGTGGTAAATGCATCTCTAGGGTGGGATCAGTGCATCTCTAGGGTGAGGTAAGTGTACCACTATGATGAGGTCAGTGTATTATTTGGGTGTAGCGAGTGCATAACTGGGGTGTAGTAAGTGAATCACTAGGGTGGGGTCAGTGTATCATTAGGGTGCGGTGATGGCACCACTAGGGTGTCATTAGTGTATCACAAGGGTTTTGTCAAGTATATCACTAGGGTGAGGGGTAGATGTGTCAGTGAGGGACAAGTGTGCAAGTGTAGTACACGTAACGTTCGGGCTTGGTGGCTATATACAAGCTGCGGTATATAACCACATTACAGGAGCTGTGGGTGGTAGGCACGTCCCTGGGGTCGGGTGACACTTAAGTACGTGATAAAAGCAAAATCACTGACGTTCGTCCCTGCCTTCAGTAGAACCTGAGGGAACGGGGGACTGTGTTTCATAAAAGTCTCCTTACTGGAGCCTTACGAGAGACCGTCATCTGGTCACAGACTTGCTCTACAAAGGCTTACGGTGGACAGAGTAACAAGCACTGTAACACAACTTTAACAAGGGTCAGCTGAACGTGGCCTTACAATACGGTCCTTCACCTACGACCGAGGCGCATGTTTACCATTCAAGCGGATCCTGTATGCGGCGCCAACTCCTACGTTTCTCCGTCACACACTGGCATTACTACAGTGTCTTGGTCCGTGGCGAGTCTGCTGGCCAAATTCTATCGCCAGTTTATCACACGTGGCGAGTCAAATGGGCCTAACGTTCACACTGGCTCGCTGAGGTTTATTGCTGAGTAAACAGTCTGCTGGTACGGTTGGTTCTACGTACAGTGTATGAGCTCTGTAACATCTGACATGGAAACTCTGTGTCAGTCAGTCCAGCTGCCGTTCACTTTGTGTATCTACAGTCCAAGCTGACTCTGGTACTAAGAGTGCGTTTCACTACGTAGCTGTCTTGCTATTCTGTAGGAGCTCTAGATAATGTGCTTCTGCTAAGGTTGCCTACTGGCCGAGAGCGTACGTTTGCTCTAGTGTGTATTGCTGCGTGACTGGTCTGCCGGCCGTGGGGGGTGACAGTCAGCTCGGATCTTGTGGCTCTCACGACCTTGTAGCGAGCCGAAGTAAGGACTGTCGCGACAGTCAGCAGGCGTTATGTGAGCGTACATCTCGTATGTGTGCTCTGAGGTGGCGTCACATGGTGCACCATATCGCTCCGATCCGCATACGTTGTCATACTGTGAGGACGCAAACACTGCCCGGGTTCTCTGAGGGTCACTTACCCCTGCTGGATTGCCTAGGTCAAGGGGCGGCGGGCAGGCCGGCGGGGGAGGGAGAATGTCACCCCAGTTGACCTGCACGCCAGAGTCATCACTGTGGTGTGCCCAAGGAGCGCCATGCTTCAGGCGGGGCGAATCGGGTGCCAGCAGCGCTGTGGTGGCGTATGGCTCCGTCGTCGAGTCGCTGGGACGCTGCATCTGCGGTTCTGTGTACTCACTCACGAGGTGGTCCAGACGCAGCAGTCGCGTCGACGACACACTGGAGCCTTTGTCACTTTCCGAGGGACCCCACAGATTCTGCTCGCCGTACATGTTGACAGAGTGGTGCTCAGGGTAGTTGTACGGGTTCTGGTACAGGGCTGGTGTGTGGGGCGGGTTGGGGGATGGTGCCTTCTGATGCAGCCGCCTCACGTACAGCAAGGTGGCCAGGAACAGCAGCAGCACCAGCGGTAACAGCAGGTACACCAGCCATGCCGGCTGAGGCGGGGCGTACAGCACAGAGCCACCGCCATCGGCGGTTGCGTTGACCTCCTGATGGCTGAGGGTGCCACTGGGGCCTAAATCCACTAAGACAGGGTCACTGAAGGGCCCGGGGCCCGCCCCTGTGACGGCCGCCACACGCACAGTATACAGACGGCTCGGCACGAGGTCGTGAGTCTCCAGCCAGGGGTTTACCACCGTCTCCGTGGTCTGGCTGCCGTTGTGGCTTATCACTACCTGATAGCCCACTAGCTCCCCACGGGCCTCCTCAGCGCCTACACTTGACCACCTGATGACAACAGAGCCTTCCTTGCGCCCAGTCACGTGCACCTCACCAGGCGCAGCCACTGGCACTGTGGACAATGGGAAATAAGTATAAATCAGCTGTGAAAGCAAAGAGCATACGTTGATAACACTTAATCCTACATAAGAATGAATAAACAGAAAAGTATGAAATACAACAGATATGAAATGTGATCATAATCATCAATTAATGAATCAGTCAACCACCTAGATATTTACTTAGTCCATTAAGGCCCTAATCATAATTTTTTTTTATGTTGAAGGCTGCATTCAGAGACAAAAGTCCACATCGAGGCCGAGCCTTAATTGAAATATAGAGAATAGGAAACGGAAAAAAGAAAAGACCATGGAAAGTATTCACGAATTTTTGAAAAAGTGAAAGACCCGTCTTTTGAAATGTGCAAGGTCATAGTTATTGGGAAAGACATGGGAAGGTAGAGAGTTCCAAAGCTTCGACATGTATGGAAAGAAGCTGGTATCAAAATGGCCCACTCGAGTTGTGATGGCCACACAATTATCATGTGACGCACCAGCTTGCCGAGTATTATGTGGTCTAGCTAGTGGTGGGGGCATACAAGCAGCCAGATCTCAGGAGCAAAAACCAAAGTAATACCTATAGAAGAGGGAAAGTAAACCAATATTGCAGAGTAGGGCAAGTGGGTCAAGTTTGGAAGTTAACCGGGGACAGTTCATAAATTGGACCACTTTCAACTCAACTTTGTCAAGTAATGAAACAGAGCTAGAACCACCCCAAATTGAGAGCAGTACTCCATAGAAGGACAACTCAATCCTTTGTATAAATGGAGCAACTGTTCAGAAAGGAAGAAGTTTCGACATCTAAACAGGATACCCAGTTTCTTAGAGGCAGACCTATCTATTCCTGTAATGTGGGATTTCCAAGAAAGAGTGGATGATACAGTAATACCAGGTATGTTCATTGAGTCAAGAGGTGGAATTACAGAACCGTCAAAGGAGAGATGAGAGTTGTGTGAGGAGTTTTTGTTAAAGAGATGGGTAGAAATTGGGTCTTGGAGGCATTAAACTTAACAAGATTTTGTGTACCACTCTGAGATATCATGTCCATGTCTGAGTTTATTGTGGATGCTGTGTCAAGGCAAGATGCAGAATGATTGAGAGAAGAGAGAGCAGAATTGAAGGATGTGGATTAATGCAGTGTTGAGTTGTCAGCGTATGAGTGCATTGGATTATATGTGGAGGAAAGGAACTCATTGACAAGAAGGAGAAAAAGCATAGGGGCCAGGACAGACCCTTGAAGGACACTGCTGTTGATGGAGAAAAGGGGGGAGGCTGATCATCAACAACAAATGAGATAGATTGGCCAGATAGGAAGCTAGATATGAAGGAGCAAAATGAGGGAGGGAAGCCAAAAAGGGGAGCTTAGAGATGAGACCCCAATGACACACCTTGTCAAAAGCCTTAGATATGTTAAGGGCAACTACATATGACTCCCCAAAATCTTTCAGGGATGATGACCAGACATAAGTAAGATTAGAAAGAATATCACCGATGGATCTCTTCCTACGGAAGCCATACTGGTGATCAGAGAGAAGACTGATTTTCGAGGTGTTTAAGGATATGGGAGATGAGGAGGATTCAAAGACTTTGGAAACGGTAAATCTCAAAGCAATAGGATGATAGTTAGAGGGGTCAGAACGCTCACCTTTCTAAGGGAAAGGGATGTATCAAAGTATGTTTCCAAGGAGAAGGAAAAGTTTTGGTTTTTACACAGAAACGGAACACACGAACAAGCACAGGTGCAAGTTCAGAGGCACAATCTTTCAGTACACGGGGATGGATGTCATCAGGACCATAGGCCTTCCTTGTGCCCAGAGAAAGAAACGCCTTTTGGACAGTCCGAAAAGAGATTACAGGAAGGGTCATAGGATTAGTAAGAGGAGCATCAGGGGTGAAGGAATGTTCGAGTCATCCAAGGTGGAGTTAGAGGAGAAACGGGAACCAAAGAGAGTTGCTATTTCAACTGGAGAGACAACTATAGTACCGTCAGAACGTAAAAGTCAGGGAAAGGTAGAGCGACAAAAGTTAGTAAAGATGCCCTTACCTAAAGACTAGAAAGACCTATCAGTGGATGACGAGGAGAGTTATTGCACTCCCTTTGTATAAAGGAACGCTTCGCCTCACGGATGACGTGCTTGCAGCGATTACGAGCGGCGATAAGAGCTGAATGGGAGCCAGGGGTAGGAAAGGTTTTCCATGCCCAGTACGCCTGATCCCTTGCCTGAATGGCCTTAGAACAGGAACGGTTGAACTATGGATTGGATGAAGAAGTGATCTTGGAGGAAGAGGGGATAAAAGCTTTCATTCCCACAAGAATAGCCTCTGCTATGCGTTTGGTGGAGACAGGAGCATCACCATATAAGAGACAGTAATTCATCCAAGAAAAGTCAGAGAAGAAGTTGAGTAAGTTATTCCAGTCAGCTGTATTCAGGTGTCAGTATTTACGCTTAGAAGGGGCTGCTGGAGACAGAGGTACCGTTAGAATGCATACTTTTATGAAATTGTGATCAGATGAACGATATGGAGGCGAGATTGTATATCTACAGCGAGATGGACTAGAGGTGAAAAACAAATCAAGTATGGTAGGAAAGTGGTCACAACGGCAGGTATATGGGTAGGGTGGGACACAATTTTCTCTAAATTACTGAGATGGAGAACGTGAAAGCTTCGATCCCTCCGCAGTCCGTATGGGAGGATTTCAACCATTCCCTATGGTGAACGTTGAAATCCCAGAGGTAAAGGATCACTGATTGCGGGTGAGAGGATGTCATAGTCTCATGGCAGGAGTTTAGATAGTCGAAGAAGGATATAAGATTTGTAGAATTAGGAGAGCAATAAGCGAAACAGGGGACAAGGGTGGTAGTAGGGAGACAGACTTTGAGCCACATAACATCAAAGTTTGAAAGTGTTTTTCCTTACTTACCTTTTGTAGTTCAGCAAAATTCATACTGTAGTTCCTTTTCGGTTTAGCTACCGATATGAAAAACTGCATTTGTCGACATTAAAATCAAATTGCCATCAGTTAGTTTAGCTCATTAGTTTCTCTATGTCAGTTCGAAGCCGTAAACCCTTCAAGTTCATTTGTAGATTCATTTCCCAGCTTTGTATCATCAGCAGATTTTGATATCTTACAATGCAGCCCATCATCACTATCATTAACATATATGTGAAAGAAAATTTGTCCAAAGACTGATCTTTGTGGTGCTTCACATGTTACGTCTAACCATTATGAGCCTTGACCATTATTCTCAAATGTTTGGTTACGGCCAGTAATCAACCCATCAGTGCCATGTGACTAAATTTTTTTATCGGTAACGTTTGATGCGAGACCTTATCGAATGGTTTTTGAAAATATAGACAGATGACATCACCTGCTTTACTTTCCTCATACATACTGACTGTAACATAAAAGAAACCAAGCAGATTTTGTTAGGCATGAGCCATTTCATCGAAAACCATGCTGAGAATCGCTTAGCAAGAGGTGGTCTTCTAATTAGCTTACTATCCTATCTCGAATAATGGTCTCCATAAGTTTTCCCACTACAGACGTTGAGCTAACAAGAGGATAATACCTGAGCTGTGACTTACTATCTTTTTTGAATATCGATGTTTATTTGGCAAGCTTTCATTCATCTGGAACTTTTCTCATCGCAAATGACTCATTGAAAAGGGTCGTCAAGGGCTTAACTATCTCATTTTTCGCCTCTTTCATTGTTCTCGGATAAGACGTATCATAGCCTGCCGTTTTATATTATCTTCATTCCGTTTTCGCTGATAGTATGTCTTCACTCTTTATGCCATTTTATTAAAGAACGTTCTCCTTTCCTATCAATAGATCTTATTTCAGGACATGGGTTGCCTTCGATCGTAAATGCAAATGCAGAAAAGTCATTTAGAATTTTTGCCATGGCTTTCATATCTTGGACCGAGTCACTGATGTCCGTAATTAATGGACCTATTGACTTCGTAATGACTCTCTTGATTCTAACACAACTGTAAAACTCCTTAGGGTTTCTTACGGCGAGAACAGTACATACCCTGAGAAGAGATCGGCTTTTACTAGACAATCATACTAGGACCTGAGTCGGACCTCACTGTGACGTGAGGATGATAAAGTCGGGAGTGAGTTCAACCTTTTACAAGCAGAGGCTACTGACGCTACTCTTTGTCTTAAACTCACCCGTGACATTCCCTCAGCGCTTAGAGACGAAGAATTTCATCACACACAAGCAGTCCTTTTTTCACCTGGCAAAGAAAATTGGCTTCCACCTCATGTTAGAGTGTTCCCGATGACTAGTACTGAGTTCAGAAATCAAGAGACAGTCAGAAAGAAATATTTAGCTCTTATTGGTATTTTCTTGTGGTGAGAACCGTACCGAAGTACGTAGGCCTAAATTTCTTACTATCTGGGTAAGAATACTGTTATATAAGAAAAAGATGCGACCATTTCGAACAAAATATGGCGATTCTTGGATGACAGTTGAAACAAAGGCTGTCTATGGGAGTTCCATGATCATCAAGGCGCTCCTAGTATTGATGTGAATTTGATCGTGATTGTTGATATGTGCTTTATTAGTTTGTCATTATCTCATGCTTTCTTATGCACGCAATTGTTATTTTACAATAGGTTGAACTATACTGGAAACAGTAATGATCAAACCAGTCATCTATATAATGTTATGGATATGAATATTATAGAGTAAAATGTGATTTCCGTGTTTTACATTTTGAGGCTTGTCCCCTACTTAAGAGGGATGGGAAGAAAGGACGAAGACGAAGGAAACACTAGGAAGGAAGGAAAGAAAATCTTACGATGATTTGTAACTTAAAGAGCAAATACAATGATGTCCAGCTGAGGGAACTGAACATGGAATGATTCGAAATTGCCGAAGGACATTAAATTATTTTAACCTCGAGTGACGCAGCCTTGCAGGAGGGATCTTAACGTGGGGCAATGCCATTCTGGAGAAGGACCTTGAAATGGAATGATGCTCTCCCACAGAAGGACCTTAACGTGGAGTTATGTTCTCCAGCAGAAGGACCTAAATATACCTCAACACTGAGTAATGTTGTTCTGCAGAGGGACCTTAAGAGACCTGAACGTAGAGTGATTCTGTTTTGCAGAACTACCTAAACAGACCTTAACGTAGGGTGATGGTATCTTGCAGAAGAAGCTAAAGAGACCTTAACTATAAGTGATGCCGTCCTGTAAAAGGACCTAAACGGACCTTAACACGGAATGATGCTATCCTGCAGATATGCCCTAATGTTCAGTGATGCTCTAAGGAGGAATCTCCAACCTGAAGCAAAATATTCATTCATGAAGAAATAACGTCCTGTACACCGAGGCTGCCTTGAAGAGGATGACGAACGTCTTGTCCAGTGAGAGTACAATTTCCGGAGGATTACGAGGACAGCATTCCCCAAGATGATTCCCCCTCAGGTGAGGAAGTAGGTGTGACTCAAGGGTCCGGCAGGGGTTGACTCCGAAGGTAAGATATATGGAGACGAAACATAAAGAAAAAATAGTGACAAGATATATTTTCAAGAAGATATCTCTGGACAAATTTTTGATATGAAAAAAAAAATGTCTGACTTGAAAATGAACTATTGGAGGTAATTTGAGGGTGTGTTAATTAGAAAGTGATTTCTTGAAGATAAATTCCTTATGGAAATGATGTTCTAACTGTATAT